>CM017781.1:36925768-36990613 GCA_008121275.1 Drosophila lowei | reverse complement strand
TACCGTGCAATGGTTCAGGTGGTGTTTCAATTTCGGTTATTTGTACTTTTCCTGATGAGCAACACATCCCATCTGGCTCATTTTTAAATTTCAGTGCATGAAAATGCGGGCATTTTTTTTCCAAAGTACCAATAACCACTTTAGAATGAGCATAATATTTAACATCAGGCTCATACTGGAATGCTAGTCGAAGAAATAAATTTGATGTAAATGCTCGATGAAATTGTTGGCGTTGTTGGTCAATTCTTCTACGTTTGTTGCGTTGTTGGTCAATTGCTCTACGTCTGTCGACTATGTATCTATCCATTTTGGTTTACAGGTAAAAGTAATAAAGAGATTTGGCCGACCGTAATGACGAACATATGTCATTGCATCATGCGCATCTCGCCGGCAGAATAGTTAATTTACCAATATTAGCTGCATTTCCTTCCAGTACTTCAGTTTAAACTCTTCAGAACGCAATTTGGCTTGGTCCAGCGTAATGAAACGAAACCGCAGCAAAAAAGTTGTCAGCATTTTGCCGAATTCATTGAGCCATTTCTTCACCATTCAATGGATTTATCATTTTGACATTAAAATAATATCCATCTTCTCCTTGCCAAAACATGAGTGGGTATTGCAACGTGTCATATGAACGATTTGTTTCAGATATTTTTTGCAGTTTCCCAATATCGCAACGTGCTATCACAATATCACGTCCATGCTTTCACCAACAATCGGGATTGCAACTTCATCTATTATTGAAGCGTTAAATGTGCGTTCGTGTGTTCCAGATGGTCGTTTATCCGCTCTGATCACTACTTTGTTGTCATCATTTGGTATGCGCTCCAATGCATTGCTGCATTTATCTCTTGACGTCGCACAGTTGGGAATCAGCCGAAAAGAAGTGGCAAAAAGTCGAAGATTTTTTTGAGCGCTTTGGATAAAATGAATATAGGCATCTAATAGAGAATTTTTAAGAGATCTTAAAAATCAAATTTTCAAAATAATCGCAGGTTGTGGCAGGCAAATCGGTATGGAAGCCGAACGGCTCCGAAGCGCAGAATGCGCGTTTAGACTTAGATAATAAGTAGTTCAAAGAACATATACACAAAAATTCTCCAGTCAATGTTGAAAACATCCCAAAAATTAGGTACTCATGAATCCATATGTTCAGGTACCCTCAATATTAGAATAATTTTCCATTTCTCGTTACCTCAATTATGTTGTTGGTTATGAATGAGTATGCGGGCTACTATTTCTATCTTTACCTGTCTTTTTGACCAGGTTTTGCATGCAAGAATTAGATGAATGGAGTTCATTTTAAAACTTGCATATACCATTCCGCGAGAGGGAGAATCTTTTAACAACAGCACGCCAGCCAAGGAAAAACAAAAGACTACAAACAAAATTATTCAAGGAAAATTCTTAGACAAACTATCACTGAAGGTGGACTGCCCCAAACAAGAATTAGCAAACAAAAACGATGGAAACTCACCACGGCCATTCTTTGAGAAAACCGAAATTACTGCAGAAATATTATGTGCTGACGTTTATATCATGTCACCACACAGGAACGCGGTCGTGTTAGTTACACCATTTATAACTCAAGAACGGCTCAACCCATTTGGCTGAAAATTGGTGGGGAGGTATCTTAGACTAAGGAAACTGCTGTAGGATAATTTATCCCGTTCGACCGCGTTCCCGTGTGACATCACATAATCGTCAGCACAGTAGGCTAAGAATAAAGATGTAGATGACCTTAACTACATAATTCAAAGCGAGATCATTGGAATAATGCATTCATTCCAATCTATTGATTGTATTACAAATGAACCAAAACTGTGATTTACGCGACGATACTCAAAGGAAAATTCGAAGGTGAGGAAGTTCTCATTCCCAGGATTCTGATGATCCCAACAGATTTGCCGTTTGAGTTTAAAAAGACTTCAATTTCTGATACGTCTTACATTTGCCAGGACTATTAACAAATCACAAAGCCAATCCTTGAAAGTATGTGGTCTGAATATGGAAAATCAATGTTTGTCGGAATTATATGTCGGAAGACCATTTGCTCAGTTTGGTTTTGCGCCGGACAGTAAAACAAAAAATTTTGTGTATCACAAGGTGCTTAACTGAAGAAAAGATATAAAGAATCGTTGAAACACAAAAATGAACTCGATAAAAGTAAAAATCTGCCTTTTTATTGCCTCTAAGGCGGAAAAAAGTTCAAAAGTCATCTCAAAATTGTACGCTATAAATAAGCCACATTTAATTAAGAAAATTTTTTTGCGGCGTGGCGGAACAACGTCTGCCGGACTAACTAGCTATGAATATTTTCATTCCGTATATACCATGGTGCCTGAGTGATATGTATCAGTATCTTCGATGGAGCTCTCTGGAAAATTTCGATATTACTAATGCAAGCGTTTCGCTATAGCTCGGAGCCATATGTCCAAAGTCGTTTGAGAACTGCATTGTACAAAAGTTCTTTCTACCCCAGTTTTGGTGGTGAGCCAATGTAGATTTTATTTGGACGTTGCTATGCAATGACTGCATCTTTCATGTGGCGAAGCCATTACTGCACCATCAAGTGGCCCGTGTGACACCAGCAGAAGGCAAAACGCAGCCCTCCTCCCGCACAACTGACCGAGAGGCGCTTCCGCATGACGCGCGGTGCGTTTCCAAACCGAACGCGAATATGCAGGAAAGATAGCTGTTAGTCTAATATGCGAGGAAAGTTAGAACTAAACTTACTAAAAGAACTAAGCATGCATTCAAAATACAACTACAATTACTAGTTACGAGAAAGATATATGAGTATTAGTAATTTAATAACAGGAAGGGAATTAGATATAGATATAATCTGGTAGAGGGAATTATAATACGAGCATAAGACCCTAAACGGTTCATAACAAAGCATAACTCGAAGCACAAAGTGGAAGGGACAATGGTATATAGTTTTTAATGAATCTAATAGGAATCGTGAAGCTTATGCGGCTTAACAGATCAGGGCTATCTACGTTACCCTTGATCAAGTTATGGATAAAAATCACACCAAACATTTTTCTACGGTTAACTAAGGATGGGAGGCTTACTAATAGCAACCTACTAGTATAAGATGGCATTCTCACACATGCATCCCAGTTAAGGCCCCGCAGAGCAAAGAGTAAAATGTTTTTGTGTACTGATTCTATACGGTACTGTATTTATACTGAGGGCACCATACCTAGGAGCCGTATTCTAAGATCGGAAGAACCACCAAGGTGTAGAGAGTCTTTTGCTATATAGAGGTCGTCAAATTCCTTTGAACACCTCTTTATAAACGCAAACACGCCCATGGCCTTTATTTAGGTTATGTTAGGTTAAGGCGGTAGCCGGGGAGGATGGATAAAACGTAGCCAAAGGCATCGCTACTTGCTCCTCTCCCGCTCCATCGTTCCCATCGATGTCTCCGTAATCGGGGACCCATATAAAGAAGAGATCTAACTGCTCTGCTATCTCATGCAGAGACCTGCGGCAGTCGTTTACAGTCGCTGAATTCGACGATATTGAGCCTAAAGCTTTAATAGCTGCTTGGCTGTCCGCGAAGACGCACACTAAGTGCGTGACTAGGAGTAGTTTGGTGGCCACAACCTCCGCTTGGAACACACTACAGTGTTCCGGGAGCTTGAAGCAATAACTGATGTTCAGCTCGTTACAGTAGACTCCGCTTCCCACGCGGCCGTCTAACTTTGAGCCATCAGTGTAGAAGTGGACCGCATTTGCAGGTCCTGGTTTGCCCATCTCCCAGTCCTCCCTAGGTGGGATTGATACCTAGAGGTTATCACTAGGGATACAATAATCTGTCCTCTCCGGTCATTGCGGGAGTCTCGTCAGGATTCCCGAGCGCCCAACCGCGGATGCTTTCCACAGTTTGGCTTCTCTCATTCTGAGGTCGGAAAGAGTTGCAACCTTTTTTCCCATGAGATCTTCAGGGAGGAGTTCCAGCACGGTATCCAGGGCTTCCACTGGAGTAGTGCGTAGCCCGTCAGTTTTCTGTCGAGGATTAGGCCAAGGTACTTTGCATTGTTGCTAAAGGCTAGAGCTTCCCCACAGAGTTTTGGGGGAGTCAGTGCCATAACTTTGTACTTCTTAGTGAAAAGCACAAGTTCCGTTTTAGACGGTTTGATTCCTAGCCCGCATTTGTCTGCCTATCTCGACATCTTCGTGAAAGTACTTGTCATGCACTCACACAACGTCTGCGGACATTTTCGGAGAATGCTATAGCAACAACGTCCGCATACGCCACCACACGGCTACCACCCCCCTCTATCTCCCGCAGCAGTGCGTTCACTGCCACGTTCCATAAGGGGCGAGAGGACTCCGCCCTGCGGTGTGCCTCTGCTGACAAATCTGGTGCACGTTGACGTCCCCAGTGATGCCTCAACCGTCCTGCATTGTAGCATCTGATCGATCAGGCTCACCGCCCGGGAGTCAGCCCCCCGGTCCGTCAGTGCTTCCGTGATGGCGGTCGAAAGGATGTTATTAAAGGCGCCTTCTATGTCGAGGAAGGCTACCAGGGTGTACTCCTTAAAGTTAAGGGACGCTTCGATGATAGAGTGTTGGGCCGTTTCGGTGGATCTTCCCTTCCGATAGGCGTGCTGGGAGTCTGAGATTAGACTGGGCGGAATACTCGCCGTGAGGTGCAGCCCCAGGAGCCGTTTCATCGTCTTCAGAAGAAAAGACGATAGACAAATGGGTCTGAAATCTTTTGGGGCAGTGTGCGAAGGCCTGCCTGCTTTAGGAACAAAAATGACTTTGGTCTGAAGCCAGTTGTCAGGGATGCACCCGTGGGAGAAGACTTCCTCGTAAATTATTTTGAGCCAATTAATGGCTTTTTGTCCATCGTGAATCAGCCATCTGGCCCCCACAGACTTGTATGGTTTATAGCTTTTGATCGCCCAGGAAATGTTCTCCTAGCTAAGCAGGTTCAGGATATCATTTAAGGCGACAGAAGGAGGCGCGAAGCAGTTGGGTCTGTTTTCATCGCAGCTAGGGAAGTGGGTATTAAGGAGAAGATTCAGCGACTCATCGCTGGACGTAGATCAAGACTGGTCGGCGTTCTTCAAATGCCCAGGGTGGGTGTTATCTTCGAGAGAACTCTGCGCAGGTGCGAAGCTTCTGAGTTATTCTCGATTTCGCTACAGAACTTACGCCAAGAGGTACGTTTGGCTTTCCTTAGTTCTTTGTTGTAGGTTGACAGACTGGCCTTGTATTCGGCCCAGTTCCGCTCAACGTTCTCAGCCTTAGCTTTGTTAAACAGTCTCTCAGAGGCAAGCGTGGGGTCCAGGACCTCCTTGCGGCTTTTAATAATGAAGGTGGGATCACTTCCCCGGTTTAATAAGACCATCTGGGTGGTCAGTAAGTAACTGACGAGGTACTCACCCCTTTCGTTTGTGTCAGTGCTTCCCCACTGGCAGTGATGTGCGTTGGCGTCGTACCCCACAATTAGCGCCCGGAGTGTTGCGTGTGGAGGGAGGTCAGGTTGATCATGACCAATGTATGCGGAGCAGATTCTCAGTGAGCGCTCCAGGCCTTCGAGGCTCATTGCGGTGTGGTCTTCATTGCTGAAATTTAGGAGCAGAAAAAGGTGCAACTTTCTTCTTGGAAGAATGCAGGTAAGAATTTCACCTGCGGTTTCAGCTACGTATAGCTTATAGTCTGGAGTCTTCAGACCGGAGACCCTGTTTTCGAGGATCCAGGGCTCCTGAATGAGGACTATGTCGGCTCCACCCTTGGTTAGATGGAGCAGAAGAGCAGCGCATGCTGCTTTACAATGGTGGAGGTTTATCTGCAGGAGCGTCAGTGACATTCCTGTGGCTCACCTCCACCATTGTTGTTTCCAAATCGCTGTTGGGGGACTCTGGCTCCTCCCCGACATCGATGTGGCTAAGACCCTTGGCTAGGTCGCTCTCGTTGGACACGTAGCCGTCCAAGATGTCGTCCGACACCATGGACGCCGCATCCGATGCCGGGTTGGCCTCCGCACACGAGGCCTCCCCCTTCGGGATTTCCGGCAGCACCAGGTCTGGCTCGACCTCCGCGTGCCTGCCCTTGCGGTCGGACTTGTAGGAGGATATGGTTATCTTCTTGTAACCATAATCCACTACTCCGTCCGTTTGTGCGAGGAGCTCTACGGACTCCTCATTCAGGATGAGGAAATCTGGCGCCTCTGCCCTGTGAAATCCTCCGCCTTGGCCACCTTCCAATCGGCTGTAGGGAGGTGGGGGTTGCAGACCAGCAGTTGCCTGACGATCTTTTCAGGCTGCGTCCACCCTGCGTCCTCACACTTGGGCGGTGGTCCGCCATTCACCTCCAGTTCTTGCAGAAACCGGTCCTGGAGCTCGTTCTCCACCAGATGCCACTTGTCCCGAGGGACATGGCCGTCCTCGGCGTCCCTGTCTAGGACGCCGATTAGGGTCTTGCCCCTCGCCACCTCAGCGGACGATCGGCTTGTGAGGTGGGATTTCACCCGCTTGGCTAGCTGGGCTTGGTCTGGCTGACTAGCGGGTTCCTCCGCTGAGCGTTGCCGCTTGTTGGGGGCCTTGGCTGCGCCCTTTCCGGCTTATGCTGGCTGGAAATGTGGCAGGATTGAGGCGGCCCACAGCCTCTGCTCCATTCCTTCGGCTGACGACCTGTAGTTGGGGTCTCCTGTCCTGGTACGACGGCTTTCCTCCCCGTGGTGCAGAGATGCTGCCTGCCGGGGCTCCCATAGGTTCTTCGGTCCCGGAGTCTGCTTAGCAGCCACCCCGGTACCCGATTCGCCCTTGGAGCCACCCGACTTGGAAGGACCCGATTGGCTTTTCGGGCCCCCCCTCGCAGCGGCTGCTGCCTGAAGACGGTGGACCGACTGAGTCTCCTTACCCGTCTTCGTTGGACCTGGTTTTCCAGGCGTTGATGGTCTTGTCCTCCGGTACTTTAAAGGAGTACCGAGCTCCTTTGCGGTGTTTTTGTTTTTTATGTTTCTTGGTTTTTGTTGTTCCCACGAGGAGGCGGGAAGGTGTTGGTCACCCAAGGCAAAGCCCGCTTTCCCCGGGAAGCCTAATTTAAACTGGAGGTCAGTAGGTATCCAGAATCCGCATATTAGCAACCGAGCACCCCCTCGGCCATGCATCCCTCGGCATATATCAGTGTCACCTTGGATTGGGGTGTGGCCTTAGTAGAAATGTGTTCAGAAAACTTTAGCTTGGCGTCTAATATAACACCAAGATCATCCACCAAGATAATTCTCTCAACATAACCACCGCATAGGGTATAGGGAGCCAGCAAGGGGCTAGAACGATGAAATATCATTACTTTGCATTTGGAGGCATTAAGGTGTAACAAGTTTGCACAACACCATGACGGAAAGTTATTGAGATCGAATTGCAGTTTTTTTAGACTGGATAACTCTTTGGTGAACCAAGGAGGTTTCCCAGATCTAATCGAACAAGAAAGCGGGACACAAGAATCAAAAAATGTGTGAAGTGCACTGTAAAAAATTGTTGTGCCTTTTATAAAATCTGCAATCGACCCGAGGAATTTTTTACATGGTTGACTTGAGACAGGGGCTGGTCAAGCAAGTCGTCAACAAAGTCATGTCGTGACATGGGCACTAGGTTACTAGACTCGTTTACCGAAGACCAAACAGTTCCTGGCAAGTTGAAGTCACCAAGAACTATCATATGATCTTTATCTGATAGCGAGGAAGAAACAGCGCTTAAAGCGGACAAGTGCTGCTCATAAGTTGAGATATCCGAAGAAGGTGGAATATATGAGGAAGTTATGAATATAGCGAGAGCGGGAAGAATCAGTTTTACACACAGGAATTCCAGTTCTTGTTGAACCTGGACTGTGAAGTGTTCCGACGTAAAGTTTGAGTCCATTACAATCAGAATTCCTCCTGCACGTCGTGACGACCGATCCTTTCATAAAGTTGTGTACCAACCTGACAACACTTCGGAACTAAGAATGTCCGGCTTTAGCCAGGTCTCGGTAAACACAACAACGTGGGATGCAAATGCAACACTTTCCCGGAAAAGAATGCTGAGCTTACTACGTAAGCCTCTAACATTTTGGTAAGTTAATAAAAGGGAAGTTAGTTTTTTGATTGAGTGGAAGCAGAATGGGAAGATGTGTATGGCACGTTGGGGTGATTTGGAAGACTTATGGGGGCCTATACTTCTTCTTAGCTTTAAAATCTTTCACCACCAAATGATCCGGCCAACATTTGGCAGAACAAATGGTGTCAAATCGAGTTGAGGAGACGCTTATCTTAAATGAGGCTATCTCCCTGGCATAAGAGATATTAAACTTCTCCACCTTTAAGCCGACTTCTTTTATTTTGCTTTGTTTAAAAGCAATTACATCATTAGATGTGAGGTCAGGGGCTACCCGTGAAACAAATACTTGTCGGTTTGGTGGGACCCCCACCAGTGGTATAGTCACCACAGGCCTAGTACCTGTGGTAATAGAACATCAAATTCTATGAGATGAGAGCAGGCTACAATGTGAGAGAGTAGTACTTACAAGCAGCAACAAAAACAAACACACTACTAGCCAACGCACGAAACAAAGAAATTAAATTAGGCTTTTACACAAATTAAAGGCATGCACCCGCGGAAAGAATAGATTTTCAGAATCTTTCTTGCTTTAAAAAGTAAATAGTAAATAATTTCTTCCATGTTTTAGACCAAGTAAGCCGTCTATCCAAATGGACACCAAAACATGTTACTTGTTTGTGGAATGTTGATGTTGTTCAGAGATAATGGAGGACAAGTTTGTCTATTTAGGGTAAAGGGGACCTGTTTGCACTTTTGCTCATTTACCTGTAAGCACCAGTCTGCTATCCCTTTTCCAAGGTCACGAGATGAGATGACAAGCGGTCCGTTGCTCTTGTAGGGCACTTGGCGCGACTGAGGATGGCAGTATCATCAGCGAATGTCAAAGTTGTTGTAAGACTGTTTGTCGGTATATCTGCTGTGTAGATTATATACAGTGTCGGGACAATCACGCTACCCTGGTTTTCACCAGCTTCAATTGGATGATATTCAGAGAGGAAATATTTGCATCTTACTGCGAAACTTCTTTGCTGTAGGTTTGACTCAATATTTTGTGAATTAAGCCATCCAGCCAAACGCGGTCGAAAGCTTGGGCGACATCCAGGAAGACAGCGGAGAAATACTCTCGTCTTTCAAATGCATTTCGTATCTCAAAGGTTATCTGGTTTACTTGTTCAATGGTTCCATGTTTTTCGCGAAATCAAATTGTTGCTTTGGGTTTGCATTGTTGTTGTCCAAGTGTTGCTTGATATGATTCAGAAGCAGCTTTTCAAATATCTTTGAAAGACACGGTAGGAGACTGATAGGTCTATATGATGATGGCTGGGAATTGTCCTTTCCGGCTTTATGGATTATTGTAATGACAGATTTCCTTCATTGTTGAGAGCCCCATTTCATCATGCTGTTGAATATTATGGTGAGAAAATATACTGCACAGCTTGGCAATTCTGTGATCATTTTAGGGGAGACGAAGCCGTGGCCCGCTGCTTTTTTTTGCTATGAGACTTGGTCCTTAATGACTCTTATAACTTCTCCTGCATAGAATAGGATAGGCGTGGTGGCTTCAAGGTTATTGGTTAGGTTAGGTTAACCCGGACGGCCCTCAGCGGAGCCACGCATAGACCAATCTGGCCCTTAGTTATCCGGATAGGGGGAGTGTATGAACCGTCGCGGGAGTGTTTATTTGGTTTTAAAGTCCCCGAGAATCGGTGTGTTTTTAGCATAGGCCAGCAGTTCCTGTGGCGTCCTTTTGGAGGCATCTTCCAGTGATGCCAGCACTGGGGCGCCCAGGTATCTCCTCCTTGCCCTTGAGAGAGCCGGACAGTTGCAGATGACATGTTCCAGGGCTTCGATAGCCCCAGGTTCATCACACTTCCTACAACTGTCTCTGTTGGTGATGCCTAGCTTTGCTGCATGTGCAGCAGCCAGACCTGTAAGCCTGTAAGTATTCCCACTAACAATCTACAGTCCTTTCGTGGTAGGTGCAGTAGGTAGTTGCTGAGTTTCTCATTGCGTTCTTTGCACATGATTTTCGAGGTTCTGCAGGTGGTGGTACTCCTCCTCCTAGTTTCGGTTTGCGATCTAGCCTGCTTCTCTAGATCGCCTTGCAGCGTTCTAAGGAGACAGGCACGTTCTCGGTTCTCCTATTCTCCAGCCCGACGCCTTCCTTAGCTAGTACGTCCGCCGCCTCGTTCCTGTCGATGCCCTGGTGGCTGGGAACCCAATAGATCCGCACTGTCTTTGTCGTGCTTAGGGTGTCTAGTGCCTCCTGCTCGCCAAGACACTTCTGGAACTGACCGTGGACGACTGCATGGATCTAATCGCCGCTTCGCTGTCGACGAATAGGATGACCGCATCGTGTGCTCCCTCCATAAGCTGAGTGACATCTGATGCTTTCCTGATGGCGAAAACTTCTGCCTGGAATATGCTGCATCGGTCCGGTAGCTTATACGACAGCCATATCTCAGGGTCTGTGCAGTATAAGCCCGCTCCTACTCCTCCGTCCATCTTGGAGCCGTCTGCTTGTATATTGAGGTGCTTAGTTTGGTCCTTCCAATTTTTCCAGTCTTCAGGTCCCAAAGATGTGGTTGTTCTGACGTCAAGGCAAGTTTGGGGGTCATGTAATCAGTTGATCTGGTCATTTCCCTGCCGATTGAACTATGCCCGTATCCTTGTGGCAACAGATTTCCTGATGCGATGAGGCGTTGTGCTGCCTTTCCCGCAATCAGGCGAGCGTGAATGTCCAGGGGGTCGATTCCGAGTACAGTTTCGAGTGCTTTTGTTGGGGTTGACCTCAGCGCCCCTGTAATACAGAGCAGAGCCTGTCGCTGAGTCTTTTCCATAAGCTTATGATATGTCTTCTTTCCGGTAGCTTGCCACCACACTAAGACTCCATACAGCAGAGTTGGTCGCACCACCGAGATGTAGATCCAGTGCATTAGAGCGGGTGACAGGCCCCATGTGCTGCTGAGCATCTTCTTGGATGCATAAAGCGCAATGGTAGCCTTCTTCACCCTTTCCACTACATTGGGCCTCCATGCCAGCTTGCTGTCCAGTACAGAGCCTAGGTATTTCACCTGTGATTTTTTGAGTCAGCCTAGTTTGTTCAATTTTTCGTGGGGTCCATATCGGTACCTTGTACCTCTTGGTAAAGAGGATGAGCTCCGTCTTGTCCGCGTTGATACTGAGTCCTACCTCTTCCGCCCACTCACGTATCTCCCCTGAGTGTACGTTCCATTAAGGAGCTGAGGGTCGATGGACATACACCCGTAATAAGTATGCTTATGTCGTCTGTATAGGCTGTTATCTTTGGGGCCTTCCTTTCAAATCTCTTGATGAGGTCGTCGACCACCAAATTCTACAGTAGTGGCGACAGGACTCCACCCTGAGGTGTGCCTCTGTGTGCCCCCTTTACATTGGAAGTGGTGCCCCACTCCGATTGCACCCGTCTACAACTTAGGAGCTTTTTGATCCAAACGTTGATTGCAGGGTGTTGGTTATTCGCTTCTAGGCGACTTGTTATTGCGGTTGTGGCCACGTTGTTGAATGCTCCTGAGATGTCCACAAATGCTCCCAGTGCATACTTTTGTTGTGAAGGGCGCTCTCGATGGTGGCTACTAGCGAGTGTAGTGCCGTCTCCACTGATTTCCCTTTGGTGTAGGCGTGTTGGTTTGTTGACATCAGTCCCCCTACCTCATTCCTGATGTGAAAATCCAACAGCTTTTCTAGTGTTTTTAGTATAAAAGAGGTAAGGCTTATCGGTCTGTAATCCTTGGGACTCACGTGGCTGCACTTTCCTGCCTTTGGGAGGAAGACAACTCTCAAGGTTCTCCATTGATAGGATATAGCCCGTACTTAGGCATGCTGAGTATATTGCGAAGAGCCATGGGGTGATAACCTCTTTGGTCAACTGCATCATGGCTGGGAATATCCCGTCCAGTCCTGGTGCTTTTATGCCCGCGAAGGAGTCTATGGCCCAGTGGATTCTCTCAGTGGTTAACAGACCTGTTGGGGGGTTCCTCGGTTCCTCGGTTGCTAGATCCTGATGCTCCTTGGCGTCAGTGACCTCGGTGCATCCAGGAAGTGCGCCTCCATTAGTGCTGTTAGGGCTTCTTTACTGCCCTCTGTCTACTGTCCGTTGTCTAGTTTTAGTTGGCTCTGTACTGTGGGCTGCTTTGAAAGCAGCTTCGGAGCCTAGCGGTTTCAGGCACTTTCTTGATGTTGGAGCAGAAGTTCCTCCACGAGTTCCTTTGTGCCTTACGAATTTCCTTCTTGTAGCTCCTAAGTAGGATTTTATATTCCTCATTGACAATCTCTTCGTTCGCTTGTTTGGCTATCTTAAAGAATTCCTTGAGGTTGTTCCTTTGGAGGGAGAGATCTCGGTTCCACCAGAGTGGCTTGGACCTCCTCTTCGTTCTCGAGGGTTCGCACGGTGCATGGTAGGCGTTCAGTTACTCGTTGGATAGGGTCTTTAGGGACTTCTCTATATCCTCCGCGGATTTCACTGAGCCCGGACTCGCGAGCTTCGAAGTAACTGTCTTTTAAACTTTTCCCAGTTTGTGTTCCGGGGGTTTCTATAGACTGTTATCTTCGAAGAGTGTTTGAATTCGCACTTGAACTGAATGTACTTATGGTCTGAGAAAGATGGTTTTTCAAGGACTCTCCAGTCAGATACCAAAGTACTCTTTCCCGTGACGAGAGTTAGGTCTAGCACGTTTGACGAGGTGGGACCTACGAAGGTGTGTTTCTCCCCCACGTTTGCTACGTCTAAGTTAGTGGATAAGATAAAGTCTAGGAGTGACTCACCTCTATCATTGATGTCGGGATTGATTGATTCCCCACACATTGTGATGGGCGTTGGCCTCTGCGCCAATGAGAAGTTGGAGATTTTTGGAGCCGGCTTCTGTCACCAGACTGTCATGTGCCATGTAGCAAGAAGCTGCCATAAGGCGCTTTTTCTCGCTCTCCAGCATCACCACCGTCAGGTCATCCGTGCTGTAATGAGACATAAGATGAGCATGGATTCCCTTCCGTACTAGTACGGCGGTTCTGTTCCTGCTTACCGATGTTGAGTAGAGAAGGTTGTAATTTGAGGACTGTAGTCCGGCCACAGAGTTGCCTGACGCAATCCACGGCTCCTGGACTAAGGCTATGTCGGCGGGCCCTTGCTCCATGGCAATGAGGAGCTCCGCTACCTAGCTTTTATGAAGATTGATTTGCAGCACCTTTAGTGTCATGGGTGGCTAGCTCAACCTCGCACGACGGGTTGACTATGATTGTCAGGTCACCGTCCTCCTCCTCCTCCGAGTCGTCCAGCGCAAGACCCTGGGCGGCCTCCACTATGGTCTCCAGACCTAGGTCCTTCTCGACCTCGCCTGCCTGGAGGGTGTGCGCATCTTTGTCCTCGGGGTGGCCAACATTCCAGTTAGCCGTTGGCACGTCCGGATTTTGCCTCTGCAGCAGCTTCAGTGCTCGCTCCCCCTGGACAGCAATGGGGAAGAGCACCTTCGCCTTTGGTATGGACGGGATCAGCTCCCGTCTACCACCTCCAGCTTGGCCCCCTCCCACAGAGCTTCCAGTAGGGGCACCTTCTGCACCAGCCACTGCCGCGTTGGGTCGTCATTGCATTTGAGGATTTTGACCCCGTTCAGCCATCCCGCTCCATCGAACGTGGGCATGGGAGCGCTGGGGTCCTCCTCCACTCGCGAGAATAGTGACTCAACGAGCTGCGCGTGGACTAACTTCCACTGCGCCGCCGTCATCTTCCCATTCTCGTCGCTGCGGTCGATCAAGGCCACAATGAGATGTCTCTTGGACACTTCGCTCATGGCCTTCTGTCTCGGCTTCCTCGTCTTCGGCTGGGAGGTGGCCACCTTGGGCCCGCGTTGCCGCTTGCTCGCCGGAGTGTCTTTGGTAGCACTCTCGATCGAGCGTTGCCTCTTGGCGGCCAACATCTCCTCCAACTTGTTGGCGAATCCACCGTTCGTTGCCTTCATCGCGGCCCGCCTGTACCCGTTGCTCAGCCCAGGCTAGCTTGGACTTCTCCTCTTGGGAGATATCCGCCTTGCCCCTGGAGCCGGCTCAGTAACTTGAATGCCGCCTTATACTGTGCTTTTGCCTTCATCCCCTGGTGCCTGGTTCCGGTGAGCGGAGAAGGCTTTCCTCTTCTGTCTTGCTAATGGTTAGCACGCCTCCGGGTCCGAGTCTGTGTCGACAACGGCACCCGCGCGGCTCACCCTGCAACGCGTCGTTTTGGTTATTGGTTAGTGGCAGCACAAAGTAACTTGTTGCTGGGTGTGGTTTAAAGACGTTTTCTAAATGGCAAATGTATTTGCCTTCGTGTTGTTGCTACGAGCCCACTCTCCTGTTTGGGTACGTAACGGTAATTCAATCTCGATTGTTCGACATACGCCTGTTTCAGCTTTCCGCAGTGGGAATCGTTTACTGTTTGGGGAGAGTTGCTCCATAAAGTATATTTTTTCTCATCTGCTAGGACTTTGCGTAGTAGATGGTGGGCTACAGGCACAGGCAGTGATTTGCGTTGGGTCGCACTAAAATTAGGACGATGTCCTTGGCCTCGCGGTCTGCGATTAGCGCGTGTGGAGGGTGGTCGGGCTGGACCGGAGACCCCCGTTTCAGAGGATCCAGGGCTCCTGAATGATGACTATGTCGGCTGCACCCGTAGCTAGGTGGAGCAGCGCATGCTACCTTACAATGGTGGAGGTTTATCTGCAGGAGCGTCAGTCACATTCTTGATGTTCACCTCCACCATAGTCTTTTCGATGTCGCTATCGGGGGACTCTAGCTCCTCCTGGACATCGATGTGACTCAGACCCCTTGATAGGTCGTTTTCTTCGGACACGTAGCCGTCCAAGATTTCGTCCGACACCACGGACGCTGCATCCGACGCCGTTTGGCCTCCGTAATTGGGGCCTCCCCCTTCGACCTCCACTTGCGCAGGCAGAGTTGGACTTGTAAGGAGATATGGACACCTTCCTGTAGCCATAATCCATCCAGCTCCAAAGTCTCCATATTCAGGACGGGGATGATCTGGCGACTCTGCCCCGTAACATTCTCGACCTTGGCCACCGTCCAGCAGCGTCAGGATCTTCTCCGGCTCTGCAGGCATCGCCGATACCCATGCTCTGGCCATCGGTCTCCTGGGAATGTCTTTTCTATCGTGCAGCCTCGGTCTCCTGGGAATGTCTTTCTATCGTGCAGCCTCTAGTCTAACTCCTGGATAGACCTCCTTAAGTCCCCGCCTTCATGTAGAGGGCCGCAGAGCGAGCGTCTTGGCAAGCGGTGGCTTTCACCATACCTCGATGATACCCTGTGTCCTCACATTTGGACGGTGGTCCGCCATTTTCCTCCAGCTCCAGCAGGAATCTGTCCTGGAGCTCATTCTTCCGCAGGTGCCACTTGTCCCGAGAGACATGAACGTCCACGGCACCAATTAGGGTCTTGCCCTTCGCCACCTTAGCGAACGATCGGTTTGTGAGAGGTGGGTTTTACCCGCTTGGCTTACTGGGCTTGGCCTGGCTGTGTGGCGGGATCGTCCGCAGAACGTTGCCGCTTGTCGGGGCCTTTTCTGCGCCCTTTTCAGCTTTGGCTGGCAGGAATTCCGGAAAGATTGAGGTGGCCCATAGCCCCTCTCAATCCCCTTGGCTGACAACTTGCAATTGGGGTCATCATTGACAGGAAGAAATCCGCTCGTCTCCTGTCCTGGGACGACGGCTTTCTTTCTTGTGGTGAAGATAAGCTGCTTGCCGAGGATATCTGGAGTTACCCGGTCCCAGTGCGCTTACCAGCTGCAATTAGGCTCTGCTTAGCAGCCACCCCGGTACTCGGTTCGCCTCTGATGTCACCTTGGAAGGACTTGGAAGGACCCGATTGGCTTTTCGTGCCCATCCTCGCAGCGGTTGCTACCAGAAGACGGTGGACCGACTAAGTCTCCTTCCCCGTCTTCTTAAGGCCTGGTTTCCTGGCCGTTGAAGTTGAGGGATGGTCTTGTCCCTCCGGTACTTTAGAAGGGGTACCGAGCTACTTTGCGGTGTTTTTGTTTTTAATATATAGATTTGGCATTGTTGGTCCCACGAGTAAGCGGGAAGGGGTTGGTCACCCGAGTCATAGCCCGCCTGCCCCGGGAATCCTAATTAAAACTGGAGTTCAGCAGGTATCCAGAGTCCGCATATTAGCGACCGGGCACCATGCATTTCTAGGCATATGACAGTATCACTTTTGGATTAAGGGGACTTCACTGAGAGCGTTCATCTCTCCGCCCTATTATCATTAGCCAACATCCATGGCAAAGACATGACCGTACCAGGAACTGTTACCAGCCGTAACTGTATTCTAGGGCATGAAGAATAGTCGCCTTGCACTCAGGGCAAGCCCTATCCCAATGCACCGCATACCGAGCTTACAGTTGTGGCGAGCTGACGCGTCATCGGTTTATCCCCTTGTAGCAACCGATGGCTGACGGCCTGTCTGAGCGTTACTATCATCTTTTTTCGGCTAACTAAGAATGGCGAATATATTGTATGTAAGTTCCTTACTTAGCACAGTGTTTTTAGACGAAAATACAGAAATACCGGGCGCTGAGGTACTGCCGTGGTTGTTGTTGTTGTTCTGTTGTTGTTTTTGTTTTCGAGTACACAGGTGTAAGCGAGGGAATTGTACTGGTCGTTGTTGTTATCATCAGTTCGTTTGTAAGACAGTAAGGGTCGGGGAACGGCACTGGGCACTAGACGACTCACCTTGCAAAGTGCTGCTGGAGCATAAAATCGCAAGGGGGAGAGAGACTGCGAGCGCGGAGACAGCGTTCGTTTGCAGTTTTGCAGTTGTTGCTACTACTTTTAACTCGGGTACACGTATAGAGACGCGTTTTTTCTGAAAGACGAGTGGACAGACAAAAAAGCATTAGCACTAATATACAAGGTAAGGTGGACGCGCGAGCACTTACCCAACAGACTAGTCTAGAAGTTGTGGATCTCGACGAGATGGCTACTGCTTAGAATATACAAAACGGCTTCAACGACTGAATCGGCGTTACGTTCAAACTTAAGGCTATTAAAAGCCTGTGCCTAGCGTTTGGTGGTGCGCTGCGGGCTATCATCAGCCTCCCGACAACCGTTGCAACGTCCGTGACAATATCGGCATGGTCCTTAGAGGAAAGGTGGAAGCGCGAGCACTCACCCAGCAGATGAGATTGGAGTTCATCGATCTGGCTGAGATGGCTACCACGGAGGACCTGAAGAATGCCTTCAACGAGCAAATCGGCATTTCACTGGATACGGACACATGTTTTCATTATGCCGGTAGAGGTAAGCAAGCACATAGCAGGAAGTCACAGTTGCCCCATGGCATCCAAAGTACTGTCGAAGGCAAAAAACTCCAGCCGTGACTAGATTCTATCAAATAAATCGAAGTCACTGCGGGGCTGGCAGTGGCACTTGGTAACTAAGTCAGTGTCAATTTGAGATCAGATTTTGCCATCATCAGCGAGCCGTATAGATCTCCAGAAGATGGATGCTGGGTCAAAAGCTCGTCAGGCAATGGTACCCCTAAAAGCAGCAGCTCTGACGCCATCGCTAAAGGACAAGCACAGCTTGAAGCCTTCTCAGCGGTGGAAGTCGTACTGATGAACCAGCGAACCGCTAACACGTTCAACCAGGGATGTAGCGGGCTGGTCATTGACCTAACCTTCGTCACGGTTGGCGGAGGAAATGGGCGAACCCCGAATCAGACCGCATGGAGACCAGCCTATAAGCCTCCGAAACCATGCGGATTCCAAGCTTTTTGGAGGCGCTGAAGGACGTGACAGGTGGTGGCTAAGGTCAGCAGATGGCCACCCAGCTCACAGATCACCCACAGCTCGCATGCGATCGCCGAAAGCGATCCTTCAGGGGCAAGCAGACGCCGACCTATTGGTGGACCGCCGAGATCGACACTGACACTGCGAGACCAACGGGCCTGCAGAAGGAGCGCCAGCAACTGGCCAGAGCTACAAGTGGCCTACTGCGTGGCTAGGAAAGCCTTAAAGAAAGCAATTAGGTCGAGAAAGCGAAAGTGCTTTCTGCAGCTCTGCGGCTCAGCAGAGAGCAGCACACATGGCGAATTTCCTATAAGACGGTGATGAAGCTACTACACGACAGCAACGCTGGGGCGCCCTGTGACCCGAACTAACTTCGGGCTATCGTTGGGGTATTGATCCCACCTAGGGCATACAATCTCTCACACGACAACGAAGCACTTCTGCCTCCATACGTGGTGGAACCAGTCACGGCGTACGAGCTTCTCTCCGTGGCCCGCAAGATGAAGTCCAATAGGATTACCGGCCTTAATGGAATTTCCAACCGGGTGGTAAAGTTGGGGATTTCCTCCAAAGCCGCAAGAGTTCACCAAGGTGTACACGCAGTGTCTGCGTGAAGGACCATTTCCAGCACAATGAAAGAACCGGCACCTAGTGCTGTTACCAAAACCAGGTAAGCTACCGAATGACCCTCCTGGGTTCGCCCGATTTGCTTCATCGACTCAATGGGCTTCCCCAGCTTGGAGCAAATTATTTGCACCAGACTGCAAAGAGCTATCGATGAAGCTGGGGGGCTATCCTCAAACCAGTTCGGTCTTATGAGAGGAAATTCAACGGTGGATGCCATAGGTAGGGTTGGCCGCATCGCGTCGGAAATGGTATAGGAAACTCGATGGAAGGGTGGCAAGATGGAGTATTACCTGATAGTCACCCCCGATATCAGGAGCGCCTTCAACTCGGTTCAGTGGGACTTTATCACCGACTCACTGAGCCAGCTCGGCATCCTACTTTATCTTCAGGCGATCGTCAGAAGCTGTTTCAAGGAAAAACTCTTGAAAACACGGCGCACAGTGGGACATTCGGCCGTTTCGGCTTGCTAAATTAATAACTTCTGAACGAACAAAAAAATCTTCATGACACAAACTGCATTTGAAAGAAAAATCTTTCTGCTTAAGTAAATTATGCTACAATGTCTAAAATTTGCACAATAATGTGTTATAGTTGAACTTTGTTGCCGGTGCATATTTTACTATGCAAAATACTCAATTTTTTTTTTTAGATCGATAAAGTACATTTAATGAAAACTTTACAATAAAATATTATTTTGTATTTTATTTTCAACAACTTAACTAACTTAAGCAGCTTAAATATTTCAAATTATTGACAGTGGTGCGGCCCAAAGGAAATACATTTTGTTGTTGTTTTCATTTCCAATGCCCACTGTAAAGATCATTTGTTACCGCATACGCATATGCAGCGGAATTCTTTCGTCTTCTATATCTCAATCTCGTACTCGGCTTCACAGCGGCCCCGAGCAGCTCTAAGGGCTCGCGCACACTATAGCTGAAAGCGGAGCTGAAATCGGCGCTGAAATCGGAGCTGAAAGCTGAGCTGATCTGAGAGCTTTTTTTCAGGCAGAATCAGCTTGCAGGTGCGTACATTGTCGGCTGATCTGATTGCTGAAAGCTGAAAGCCATAGCCTCCCTTTGTCTCTCTCCTTAAGTTGCATCAAATGTAATCATTATAATTCTATTATTATATTATTAATTAATTATTACTTCACAGCAAGTACAGTAGTCAGACGGAAGTTTTCTTCGTTTTTTTTTAATTCCGTGTATTTAAACCACATTTTCGTTGTGTATTGTATTCGTATTACTTTTATTTTACGAATTATTATTGTATATTTCAATTATTCAATTTTGTTATAACAAAAAACATTTTGGTCTTTCGAGCGTTTACTGTACTTGGGGACAATAATAGGTCAACAAGGTCAATAATAAAACTTGTTTGCCCAATTTATCTGATATCGCCTTCCAGAAATTATAGAAATTAAACGATTTGAATGATTTTAAATAATCCCGCTTATTCCCTAGCGCATGGTTAACCGCAATTTCGCTTAACAATGTTTCGCAGCCCATTTTCTTTCACCAATGAACCAATTCACTTGAACAGAATCAGCAATCAGCTTGCTGAAAAAACAAACATGCTTGATCGATCAAACTAAGCTGAGCTGATTTCAGCGAGCTTTTTCAGCTTTCAGCTCAGCTCAGTCTGCAATGTGCGCACTTGAACCGGTGCAGTGTGTTTGTTTTTTCAGAGCTTATAAATAAGCTTTCAGCTCGGCTTTCAGCTCCGCTTTCAGCTACAGTGTGCGCGAGCCCTAACGCTCTCGGGCTATCCTACTCTCTCGCTCGCGTCTAAGCTTGCTGCATAGGGCCCGGCAATTTAGCCCGTCAGCCCTTGCATTGTCAGTCTTGAGCTAATCGTCGCAGCTATTTGATTAACATCCTCGCATCAATCGTTCGCCCAAATATCCCCATATGTACATACGCGATAAGTTGGTTTACCTATGCAAATAAATTGCGATTTATATACAACCCCTCGACTTTCATTAAATTAAAAATTGCAACAGTTATTAAAAACGCTTAATAGCTTAACATTTGGTGACCCCGACGTGATTGTACAATAAATAATCCATCAGTGCAATCACAACCTCTTGTATCATTCAAAGGTCAAAACTACTTGCTATCTCAACCAGTGTCATCGCCCACATAAGTTATCCATACATATATACACCGGCCTCCCTTGCATATTCGGTAGTGCACGTAGCTGTTGGCTTGCGCTTCTCTTTTCGGTCATCTTCCCGCAAGAAACGTTTCTTACACCGGCCGCCTTTGTATATACGGTTGGTACATAGCTGTTCGATTGCTGTGCTCGGTTATTGTCGTCTATTGCTCGTGTTACTCTTTGCGATCATCTTCCCGCTAGAGACGTTGGTCTTTCTGCTAACGCTGCCGCTACCATGGAAATTAATGCTGCTAACGAAATTCCAATGACCAGTGAGCAAAACAGGGTGTCTTTTTGAAGCTTAAGTCAACGGAATTATGCGAGAAAAAATGAAAAGGTTAGCTACCGCTTGGCAGAATGAGTCGTCGGACTGTGACTACTACATGCTCATGGTAAAGCAAGAGCAAGTCGAGAAGTTGATCGGCAAATTTGAGATGTTTCACGGCGAGCTTGAGGAATTGGATCGAAGCGAAATTCACATTGGTTTGTGTGACATTTTTGAGTCACTTGCCAGCTCGCTGAAGGCGGCGATTATGAGGGAAATGGCTAAGAGTAGCGGCCGCATGCCGTTTCATTCTACCTTGGCTGGAGGAAACACTACGGTTGAGTTTGCCGGCTCGCAATTTTTACCTCACCGTAGACAAGTACCATCCCTGCCTCCTATACAATTGCCGACGATAACGGCGGGTATGCGAACTGGACGGACTTCTATTCAATGTTTGCCACCATCATCGACAGCCATCCGGACTTAACAAACATAGAAAAGCTCCAGCATTTGCGTTCCTGTCTGCGGGACTCGGCATTGGAGACTGTTCGGTCGCTGGAAATCTCAGATGGCAATTATGCTGTGGCATTAGATTTGTTGGAAAACAGATTCAATAATCGGCGATTGGTCTTTCAGGCATACATCAATGAGATCTTGGCGCTCCAGGCTGTGGAACCTGGGTCAGTGTTATGCTTCGGGAGCTTTCAGACAAGTTCAATTCACACATGCGCGCGCTCCAGGGTTTGGGCACCACTGAGCAGATTGCAGCATGCATCGTCGTGCAGGAGCTTCTCCGAAAACTGGATCCAGCGATCCAAGAGAAGTGGGAGGAACGATTCAACGACCCCGCATTCGCAAACTTAATTCCGTCGTGGGAATCTATGGCCTCGTTCTTGGAGCAGCGATGCAGATCATTGGAGACGATGGACTTTTCTATGGCAAGCTATGCGTCGAGCAGTCAGGTAGGCAGAAGTAGAAAGCATAATAATTCTAGGTCCACATTGGTTAAACGAACCAAACCGTAGCACGCTGCGCGCTGTGCGACGATGGTGCTCACGAGGTCCAGCACTGTAAGAAGTTTAAAGCGCTGTCCCCCACAAATCGCCATAAAGAAGCCAAGCGGCTTTCCTTGTGTATAAATTGTCTCAGAACAGGGCATCGATTACTTCAGTGCACCTCGAGCAACTGTCGTACCTGCGGGGGTAGACACCATACCCTCCTTCATTTTGGTAGCCCTGAAGATACCGCAGTCCAAGGGAAATCAGCGCCGTATACTCCATCTCAGTCTGCGCTGTCTGAGTCTACGCCGTCTGAGCATACCACTGAGCCCTCTACTTCAGCGTCTACCTCGTCTGCCCTTATTGCCCAAGATCTCAGGAATGGTGTTGTTCTACTTGCCACGGCCACGGTCTTACTCAAAATCGTTCCGGAGTCTTAGTTCCCTGGCGAGCGTTGCTGGATTCCGGCTCCCAGTTGCATCTAATAACTTCTCGTTTCGTGAATCAGCTTCAGCTTCGAAAAATGAAATCATCGACTGCAGTTTCGGGAATAGGCGACTCTTGCTTCGTCACGGATGGATTTTCGGTCAACCTTAGCCTACACTCTCGCTCATTGGAATAGTAAACTCTCATCACTGCCATTGTAGCCTCTAGCATAACCGATCGACAGCCAAACTTTGGAATTGACACTCAAAACTGGAACATTCCATCGAACATACCACTAGCTGATCCGGAGTTTTATAAGCCGCAGCGCGTCGATCTGCTAATTGGCGCAAGTCTGTTTTTCGAACTCCTGTGTGTTGGTCAGGTCAAGCTACTGCCAGGATTGCCTTCAACTCAGAAAACGCGCTTGGGATGGGTCGTGTCTGGAGGCTGTTCGCGTTTAAAAGGTTCCTCGTTGATGGTCTCTCGCGCTCGGGCCGTAGCTGCTGAGTATAATAGTCCAGAGGATCGGCTTGAGGTGCTTCTTCGGAGGTTTTGGGAGGTAGAAAATTGCATCGAACTAATAGTAAAGTCTACCAAAGAAGAGCTAGATTGTGAAGCACACTTTGTGCAGCATTTCCGTCGACTACATAAAGGCGATTATTGTGTTCGGCTGCCAGCAAAATATAATTTGGATCTCCTTGGAGAATCTTACAATCAAGCGCTTCGTAGATTCCTGACCCTTTGAGAGAAAGTTAGATCGTCGCCCTGATGTTAAATCTCAGTATGCAGCATTTATAAAGGAGTACCTTGACTTAGGCCATATGTCTCAGGTTCCTGCCCAGTCAATCAGCAACTGCCGATATTTTTTGCCTCACCATTGCGTCATGAAGAAAGATAGTTCTACGACCAAGCTTCGCGTCGTTTTTGATGGATCCGCTTCAACCTCATCTGGATATTCCCTGAACGACGTTTTAATGGCTGGTCCCGTAATCCAACCCAAACTGTTTCATATTCTTGCTCGATTTCGGTCATACGCCTTTGCGATTACGGGAGATATCTGTAAGATGTATCGTTGTGTAAGAGACTCGACCGAGGATAGCAACTTGCAGTGTATTCTGTGGAGAAACTCCAGGGAAGAAGACTTGCGTGTGTTTCAATTGGACACCGTTACTTATGGGACGAAGCCTGCCTCCTATTTATCTGTGCGAGCGATGCATCAGTTGGCAATGGACGAGCAGATGGCGTTTCCAGTTGGAGCTGAAATCCTTCGCCGTGACTTCTACGTGGATGACTTGATATCTGGGGCCAGCTCTCAGGAAGAGGCTATCCGAATTCGGGAGCAAACTACTGGAATTTTGTCTAGAGATCAGTTCAGATTGAGGAAATGGTGTTCGAACGTCCCTGCTGTGCTGGATGGAGTTCCGGAAGAGGACAAGGAAACATTTTTGAAGTTCGACGATGGCAGCCATGTGACTAAAACTTTAGGACTTGCGTGGGATCCGGTTTCTGATCTACTATTACTTTCGTTCTCGGCCCCACAATCTTCTTTGAATTCCTGCAGGCTCTCTGTTTTGTCATCCATAGCGCGATTCTACGATCCTCTCGGACTAGTTGGTCCCGTAATTACTAAATCCAAAAATCTTTCTCCAGCGTTTGTGCCAAGAGAAGTTGTCCTGGGATGAAAGCCTTCCAGTCGCACTGAACACCGAGTGGCAGGAAATATGCACCAGTTTTGGTCAGATTCGTCGACTTGAATTTCCTCGGTTTGTACTCCTTCCAGACTCTACGCTGGAAATTCACGGATTTTGCGATGCCAGCATCGAGGCTTATGGTGCATGCATTTCTGTCGTGTCCAAGGGTCAGCACTCCAGCAGTCACTTACTTTGTGCCAAATCTCGTGTGGCTCCTTTGAAGACACTTACAGTACCAAAGTTGGAGCTTTGTGGAGCGGAGTTGCTGGCTAGGCTCATATCTGAGATAGCTGGAATGAATGTCTTCAAGGGAAGGTGTTACTGTTGGTGTGATTCTGCCGTTGCGCTCTCTTGGATTCGGGACGAGCCGTCAAGATTTAATATATTTGTTGCAAATAGAGTGTCAACGATTCAGGAAATGACCGAAAAATGGAATGGCGCTATGTTCCTACAGCTTTAAACCCAGCCGACATTCTGTCTCGAGGGGCTCATCCGACTGAGCTGAATGAGTCACCTCTTTGGGCTCATGGTCCTCCATTTCTTTGCGGCTCCTCAGATGACTGGCCACCCACTGTGCTACCTGATAAGCCAGCCCTTGAACTTCGTCGGAAGGCGAATTCATTTGCCTCTTTGCAACGCGTTTTCGGATACATTCAAAAGTTTTGCAAACCGAATTCGCCACCCCGGACTCACTGTCTCAGATATTGAACATGGAACCCAGGTATTGCTACGACTAGTCCAGCGTACTCAGCTATGGGAGGACATGAAGTCACTGCGGGCAAGGGGAGCAGTCTCCCATCGGAGCTCAATCGCATCGTTATCGCCATTCATGGATCAGTTTGGACTTCAGGGTAGATGGTCGACTGAAAAACTCTTCGTTGGATTTTGATGATCCAATCATCTTGCCCCGCAGCCATCCACTGACTCTTGCAATAATCTCCCATTTTCATGAGCGGAATTTGCACGCTGGTCCTCGAGCTTTGCTTGGACTAATTCGATCCCAATATTGGCCTATTGGGGGGAGGAAGACGGTAAACAAGGCAGTAAACAAGTACGTAAGATGCTTTCGACTGAAGCCCAGGGTATTGGAGCATATTATGGCGGATCTTCCAAAGGAGCGGCTCGATGGTTCTCATGCCTTTGAGATCACAGGCGTGGACTTCTGTGGGCCGTTTTTCTACAAACCGGAGGTACGCAACAAGGCTCCAATCAAGTGCTACGTCTGCGTCTTCATTTGTTTCGCTACCAAGGCTGTTCATCTGGAGCTTATAAAGGACTTATCCACAGTTGCTTTTCTTCATGGACTAAAGCGCTTCATATGTACCAGACGAAAGCCGCGGCAAATTTGGTCAGACAACGCAGCCAATTTTGTCGGCGCTAAGAATGAGCTGATGGAGTTAAAGCGCCTAGTCCTCAGCGATGACCATCAGAAGGCGCTGCTGGATTTTTCCTTGGTCGAGGCTATGGACTGGCATTTTATTCCTCCGCGCCCCCCCATTTTGGTGGTCTATGGGGGCTGCAGTGAAGACGGCCAAGTACCACTTCTACCGTGCGATAGGCAACTCGGTTCTTGGATTTGACGAGCTGCGGACGCTGTTGTGCCACATCACGGCAGTGATTAATTCAAGACCTTTATTTTCAATTTCAGAGAGCCCTGCCGATCTAGATGTTCTAACTCCAGCGCATTTCTTGAATGGTGGCCCTCCTGCTTCGTTCGCTGAGCCTGACGTCACGCAGCTAAACTTCGATCGCCTGGACGGCTGGCAGCGCGTTTCGTACCTGCAGCAGCTCTTTCGGTCCCGGTGGAAGGAGGAGTACATCACGTCACTGCAGCAGCGCTCAAAGTGGCGCACTGCGAAGCCTAGTTTAGCAGTCGCAGATTTGGTTCTTGTCAAGGATAAGAATCTTCCTCCCATGAAGTGGCCACTGGCGAGAGTGGTCGAGCTTTGCCTGGACGAGATGGCGTTTCCCGAGTTGCTGTGCTGAAGACGTCATCTGGAATCACCAAGCGCGCCGTTAACAAGCTGTGCCTGCTGCCCTTAAAGATGCTGTTGAAAGTCAGGCTTCCAACAGGGGTTGTATGTCGGGTCAATCAGCTTAAATATTGTAAATTATTGCCAGTGGTGCGGCCCAAAGGAAATGTATTTTGTTGTTGTTGTCATTTCCAATGCCCACTGTAAAGATCATTTGCTACCGCATATGCATATGCAGCGGAATTCTTTCGTCTCCTTCTAACTCAATCTCTCGTACTCGGCTTAACAGCGGCCCCGAGCAGCTCTAACGCTCTCGGGCTATCCTACTCTCTCGCTCGCGTCTAAGCTTGCTGCATAGGGCCCGGCAATTTGGCCCGTCAGCCCTTGCATTGTCAGTCTTGAGCTAATCGTCGCAGCTATTTGATTAACATCCTCGCATCAATCGTTCGCCCAATTATCCCCATATGTACATACGCGATAAGTTGGTTTACATGTGCAAATAAATTGTGAATTATATACAACCTCTCGACTTTCATTAAATTAAAAATTGCAACAGTTATTAAAAACGCTTAATAGCTTAACATTAACCTAATTTAAAAAAATTTAAATTAAAAATTTAATTTTTTTATTTTTAGAGTTGGTTGAATTTTTTTGCTTCTGTAAAATAATCCTCCACTTCCTGTTTAGTGGCAAGAATATCTAATGATTTAAGCATTTCTGAAGAATAAATGCTTGCCGATTTATTTTGTGATCTCACATATCTAATGGATGAAATATATGGATCTGAAGAGGCTGCTAACATGTTGAAAAGATCTTGGTTTTGCTTAATTCGTGATGTCTTGAACGTATTCATATTCCTGTATTTTTTGTAATCTTTGTTTCTCGTTTCCTGAGCTTCCTCTGACATCTCTCCAATAGGTAGGCTCTGATGTTCAATTAAAATGACCATGTGCCAGAATTTTATGAAGCGTGGGAGTTAGCTTCTTTTCAGGATATTTTTCCAGTAACAGCTCTGCAGTCTTCGCGGCATATTCACCAAACTTGCGGGTATTTATTTTTTCTTTGCAGCTTAAAAAATTTAAAATAACACCCAATCTTTTGATAATGTCAATATCCACCCCAGTTATTTCTGCAGTAATTTCGTTTTTCTCAAAGAATGTCCGTGGTGAGTTTCCATCGTTTTTGTTTGCTAATTCTTGTTTGGGGCAGTCCACCTTCAGTGATAGTTTGTCTAAGAATTTTCCTTGAATAATTTTGTTTGTAGTCTTTTGTTTTTCTTGGCTGGCGTGCTGTTGTTAAAGATTCTCCCTCTCGCGGAATGGTATATGCAAGTTTTAAAATGAACTCCATTCATCTAATTCTTGCATGCAAAACCTGGTCAAAAAGACAGGTAAAGATAGGAATAGTAGCCCGCATATTCATTCATAACCAACAACATAATTAAGGTAGCAAGAAATGGAAAATTATTCTAATATTGAGTGTACCTGAGCAGATTCATTAGTACCTAATTTCTGGGAAGTTTTTAACATTGACTGGACTTTACAAAAATATGACATTAAGGTTGGCAGCTACGCTAGAGGTTTAAAAGCTATCCATTATTGTTGCGGATAAGCTTTGGTTTTCGAACCATCTCAGATGACGCTGCGCTGGTCATCGCAGGAGTTATGCCGGATGTCGGAACTCCACAGATGCGAGTTTCTTAGAAGTGAGAGAAATTAGGAGGAACCATCGTCCCTGCGTAGGAATGTTTCGCGGCTATCCCGCAGGGACTCAGAACTTCCTGTCATCATTCATCAATTATCAATAAGTTAATTTCATTCTTAGAGTAAACAAATTTTGAAATAAATAAGAGATTTAAAAAAAATTAAAAAAAAACGGGGGGAACGTTGTGAGTTGCTGCTGCGACTGCAACTTTACGCTTATACCCGATACTTAGTCAGTATGGCGCTCCTCCGCTAGACGGCGCGTAACAACGAACCACAAAGAGTGCGTGCGAGAGAGACAGAAAATCAGTCAAAACGTGTCGCCGGTCGCTGCTTAGCCACTGCAAATTGATTTGTTCCTTTTGGTTATAATAATATATCGATCTGATCCAGATTCGACAATCTGGAAGATATGGTCATTCTTTATGATTGTGCGCTTTTAAATTTCTCGTATCTTGAAAATTGTGGATGCCACAGATTTACGTCTTTCGTGGGGGTGGAAAGGGGTGGGGCGAATTTTGAAATACACTTGTAACAGTGAGATCTAACGGGAGTGTGGATACAAAATTTGGTTGCTCTAGCTCTAATATTCTTTGCGATTTGTGGATGCCACAGATTTTCGTTCTTTGCGGGGGCGGAAGGGGGGGGGCGAAATTTTGAAATACAGCTGTGCAGGTTCGATATCACAGGAGTGTGGATACCAAATTTGGTTGGTCTAGCTCTTATAGTCTCTGAGATCTAGGCGCTCACTTTTAGCGATAGACAAACCGTGGATGACACAGATTTTTCGTCCTTTGTGGGTGCGGAAGGGGGGCAGGGTGATGTTTTGAAATACACTTGTAACAGTGACATATCACAGAAATCTGGATACAAAATGTCGTTGCTCTAGCTTTTATAGTCTCTGACCACTAGGCGATCATAAGGACGGACAGACGGACGGACGGACGGGCGGACAGACGGACCGACAGACTGGGCTCTATCGACTCGGCTATTGATGCTGATCAAGAATATATATTGTAACGAACCTAAAAGAGTTCACTACAGTACCTCTGCCGATACCTCATAAGAAAATATGCTTAAACATGCTACCGAGACAAGCGCCGGTCCCCGACCCGCCGAGAAAACACGCCTTACCACACGGACTTCTCCCACCCCAAATCGAGCGACCGATCACCAACCACGGAAAGATGACACCGGCGCGAAGAAAGCCCAAAGAAGTCCCAGCACATGAAGACCCCACAAACGCTGACCGGGCCATACGAGCCGCCGATGGTCGCCCTCAAAGTGTCGCCGACCAAAACAAACCCAAGCAGCGTCTGACCCACAATGGGTGCCTGCTTGGTCTGCGTCTGTATCATATTGATCGGCAGTTATATAACTTGGCAGGAGGTATAAAATGAAAACAGCCTGGCAGTAGGTATAAAATTCTTATGGATTGGTACAATGTCTTCCTAATAAAACGAGGGGGGAACGTTGGGAGTTGCTGCTGCGACCGCAACTCTACATTTATACCCGATACATAGTCAGTATGACTACATTAAACGACAAAGAGTGCGTGCGAGAGAGACAGAAAATCAGTCAGAACGTGTCGACGGGCGCTGCGTAGCCACTGCAAATTGATTTGTTACTTTTGGCTATAATAATAATCCGATCTGATTCGGATTCGGCAAGATTCGGCAATCTGGTAGATATGGCCATTCTTTCTGATTGTGCGTTTTAATTTTCTCCTATCTTCAAAATTGTGGTTGCCACAGATTTTCGTTATTTAAGGCTGCGGAAGGGGGTGGGGCGAAATTTTGAAAAACACTTGTAGCAGTGAGCTACCAACAGTGAGTTCTGCAGTGAAAAATTACAAATAGTTTTGTAACAGTGAGAGCTCTACAGTCAGGTCTAATATTCTCTGAGATCTGTGGATGCCACAGATTTTCGTCCTTTGCGGGGGGCGGAAGGGGTGGGGGCGAAATTTCGAAACAAACCTGTCAAGGTCCGATATCATAGGAATGTGGATACAAAATTTGGTTGCTCTAGCTCTTATAGTCTCTGAGATATAGGCGCTAATGTTTTGCGCTAAGCAAAGCCGGCTATGATACGTGTGTGTTAGAGAGAGACAGGGCGAGAAAAAATGAAATTGTTTCCTTCATTCTGGCTATAATAATAATACGATCCAACTCAGATTCAGCAGTCTAGAAGATATGGTCATTTTCTACGATTCTGCGTTTTTTGTTTTCTCGTATCTTTAAAATTGTGGATGCCACAGATTTTCGTCCTTTGTGGGGGCGGAAGTGGGCGGGGCAAAGTTTTGAAATATAATTGTAACAGTGACATATCACAGAAGTCTGGATACAAAATGTCGCTGCTCTAGCTCTTATAGTCTTTGAGCACTAGGCGCTAATAGGGACGGACAGACGGACAGACGGACGGACGGACGGACGGACGGACGGACGGACAGACAGACATGGCTCAATCGACTCGGCTATTGATGCTGATCAAGAATATATATACTTTATGGGGTCGGAAACGCTTCCTTCTGGACGTTACACACATCCACTTTTACCACAAATCTAATATACCCCAATACTCATTTTGAGTATCGGGTATAAAAACTACTCCATGTGGAAACCCACAAGGTGGAAATCCACCCGAGCGGACCAATTTGGGATATTTGGGAGATCGGCGCAATACTGGACGACCTAAAAGCGACCAAAAAGCCGTCAACCAGCGCGCGAAGCACTGACCCCATACAGAAGTAGATCGAGGTTGGAGGACGACGGTCGAAGCGTAAGCCGTCAGCCCGGCCAGACGCAGAACTGGTCAAATGCACCGAAAAGAAGACATACACTGACATCCTTAAGCCAATGAAAGCAGCACCAACACCCCAGGGCCTGAAGAGCAAGGTCCAGGGCATAAGAAAGACTGCCTCGGGCGAACTTCACCTCAGGATGCAACAACCCTCTGATCCTGCAACCCAGGAGCGACAGAAGGCAATCACGACAGGCGATGAGATACTGGAGTCGATATCTGCAGCTATCGACTGCGACTTATCCCGAAGAGCAGTACCGAGGATGCGAAAAGCCTATGCTGCCACGCAGGTAGCCACAATGAACCTCCAGGCCGCCCTCGCCCACAAGCTCCTGGACCTTGGTTGTGTGCCGCATGCGACGACGGATTATGTCGACACGGAGCTACAAGTGTATGGCCTACGGACACACTGCAGCCAGGTGCAGAAACAGGCGTACTGTGGCGAAAGGTATTTGCTTCAGGTGCTGTGGAGAGAGCACATGCAAAACCAATACAAAAACCCCCCAAAGAGACACTCGCTCAACAGCTCACTCGGTGCTCAGCCGCAGCTGTCCCGATTACAAAGGGCCTGCCAGGAGCACGCCTCGAGCGACAGCGCTCCTGGACGAGTTCACAAGCCTGAAAATCTATCTCCTGAACATAGGAAGCATCCCGACGAACAGCCTGGGAGTCCATCATAGACCTCACCTTTCCAAGCCCGTAGATCACGCGCCACGAAAAAAGGCAAGTCCTGAGTGTGTACACGCACAGCGACAACTGGGCTGTGATGATGGACATCTTCGCCACCAGGAATGCAATAAGAGGGTAATGTGCACTACTGACTGGCTACAAAGAAGCAACACTAGATACAGACGTGCTCCTATCTGCAGCAGAGAGCCTAACCGCCACCGGGGATGCTGAAGAATGCGCGAGAGCCCTCTCCAGGATCATCATAGCGGCATGTGATGCATCTATTGATGTAAGGAAGATCGGAAGAAGCTGACACCGCCCCGTGCCATGGTAGAATGAGCACATCTCCCAAGATAGGAATTAGTTTGCGAGAAATGGTGTGGTATTCAAGACAAAACGGAAAGCCCTACGAGACGCGATCAGAAGCAGCAAGGCCAAATGCCTCCAGGAGCTCTGCGATGCGGCAGATGGAGAACCTTTTGGGTGGGGAACAGACAGCCTATTCCTAAGTGCCCTGCCCAGCTCAGAGAAATTGTCGGCGCTCTCTTTCTCTGGAAACCACCACTCCAAGAGGCAGACAGCGAGGAATACAGGGCTCGGGCGAACAACACCATTACTGCTAGAGGTCAAGGCCAAGCTGAAGAACGGTAAAGCGGCAGGACCTGATGGAGTATCCAAAGCGGCATTAAAATGCTTAATCAGCGCTCATCCTGTCGCATTCACATCGATGTATAGCTAGTGCCTAGCGGAACGAACACTACCACGAGCATAGAAACGGCAGAACAAATGTAACGCAGCAGTCGGAAACATAGTATTCTGGCTCGCAGTGAACGGACTGTCCCTAGCGGACAAGAAGATGGAGGCTGTGCTAATAAGAAGCAGGACGAAGGTCGAGCAGTTATGTGTGAGTGTCTGCAACACAACCATCGTGTCCTTGCCTGCCCTAAAATATCTAGGGGTAATGCTGGACCAAAGGTTAACCTTCAATTCCCACCTGTAATATACAAGCGAGAAGGCAGCCACAGCAGCGGCGGCCATAAGCAGGATTATGGCCAACACAGGAATACCATGACAGCGCAGCAGACAGCTCATTGCAGGGGTGGTTACGGACCAACCGTGTGGGCACCAGCAATGAGGGTGCCCTCGTACAGCAGAAACAGCAGAAGCGCATACGGACGCTGTGCCGGGAAGGGAAGGTGGACCAGAAGGCTCATCCCCCAGCTTAGAACATGGCTGCAGAGAAGAAGAGGTCAGCTTGACTACTACCTTGGCCAGCTGCTAAAGGGGCATGGCTGCTTTAAACATTACCAACACAGCTTTAAGCATGCCGACCCAGTGAAGTCGAAGATGCGGAGCACGGTAAAGCGGAGATGGTGTTGAAAGGAAACCCACTCGAAGTTCAGGGTTGAGAGTCGATTAGTAAAAATATGACCAATCGTATGTACAGGCCAGAAAGAAGGGTCGAGCACTCTTGACATATTTATCATATACTAGAATTTTGAGGATGAGATACTACGTTTTACCTTAAAGTTCAATCTAATAACTACAAAGCATGTAAAGCCAACTGTTGTGAAATCCCCGATACGAGATTTCAATGTTGAGCAGAAATGCTCTGGGGAATCTTTGCGTTTAATAATGTACTACACGATATAGACAATTCGAGATTTATTCATTTGGACTTCAATCAACTTAAACTTTAATCGTAATCGCGTATAGAGTACAATTTAATGGGTAATACGGGTTTAAGCGCGGCCGGCTGCAACTGCTAATTGTCGTTGTGATTTCGTCGACACGCAAACGAAGACTCTTCTTGGTGATCGGAGACGAGGTTACGCCGCCCTAGCATGAAACGAAGCCGTTCTCCGAGTGGGCAATCGCAGTTAGAGAGCTCTCACTCTCTTTGTAGTTTAACCCTTAGAAAACCGTCCATGCCGCCCCCAATACTGGGACCAGTATTAGAAACCAAAGGATGTCACATGTGAATGCTCTGTGAATAAATAAAGTGTTCGTTATGGTACATGTATGGTCGAATGGAGCTAGCAACGGTGGTAGGATTATTCTGAGGTCTGTGGCAACGGTAGCCGACATAGTTTAGAGACCGATCGTTTGTATACGCCTGATGCTGTTTTAACAGTTGCGACTCTGACTAAACTGTCAGCTCCAGGGTGAACTTCTATTATCCTTCCCAGCTTCCACTCGTTGGGTGGCAGTCGGTCATCCTTGACAATTACTAGATCGCTGACTTGTAGATTGTCGGTTTCATGTCGCCACTTTGGACGGGCTTGAAGATGTGATAGCCAATCCGAACTCCAATGCTTCCAAAATTGCCGGATCATTTTCTGTCCTTCCAGAAATTTGACTGTGAGTGGAACATCCCTTGTCGTTACATCCGGCGGAGCTAATAATGAATCTCCAATAAGAAAATGTGCCGGGGTGAGGACAGCTAGGTCCTCCGGCTCCGCGCTTAGGGGACATAATGGCCTGGAATTTAAACAGGCTTCAATTTGTGTTAGCACGGTAGCAAGTTGTTCGTAGGTCATTTTATATCCTGAAAAGGCTCGATAGAGATGTGTTTTGACAGACTTTACATTTGCCTCCCAAAGGCCTCCGAAATTAGGACTATGCGGTGGATTAAAATGCCATTGGACGTTTCGGGCCGCTAAAGCAGGTATTACAGTTGTGGGTAGCTCTCGTTTCAAATGTATTTGCCAGGTTTGAAGAGCCCGGTCGGCACCAATGAAGTTCGTGCCGCAGTCGCTATACATGTGTTGACAGTAGCCCCGACGCGCGATGAAACGTTGTAGGGCCATGAGAAAGTGTTTGGTGGTTAAGCCCGTGACCGCTTCAAGATGAATTGCCTTTGTAGCCAAACAGATGAAAACTGCGATATACGCCTAGTAGTTTGTGTGTCCACGGAATCTGGATGCTTGAATTCCGAACGCGCCTGTATAGTCCACTCCGGTGGCGATGAATGCACGAGTTGGCGGATTGACTCTATGTAGGGGAAGATCGGCCATCAATTGTGCTGCTGGTTTCGGTCGGTGACGAAAACATCGGACGCATTGTCGAAGAATGCGTTTGACAGTTTGTTTTCCGTTGACTATCCAGAATTTGTGTCGAATAGTGGCCAGCGTTAATTCGGTGCCGCCGTGGAGTGCGAGACGATGGGCATTACGCACGACGAGATCGGTAAAATGATGATGATTGGGAATGATCATTTGTTGTCGCTGGCTTATTGGAAGGTGCATTGCATTTCGCAGTCGACCTCTGACTCGTAGAATTTGTTGGTCATCTAGAAATGGGGATAATTGACACAGCTTGTGTGTGCCCGATAGTGCCTTGTTTCCCTTCAACCTCAATATTTCTGTCGCGTAGACCTCCTGTTGAATGCTGCGAACGAGATGAATTAAAGCGTTGTCGAGCTCCTGCACACTCAGTGGTCCAGACAGTTTGTCCCCTTTGGCTTGAATGTTATGTATAAACCGTAGAACATATGCCATGACTGATATTAACCTGTCGTATGAGGAAGAGTTTTGGATGAAGGCTTCTGGAGCCTCCGAGACTTGCACAGCATTTTGGAACAAAACTGATGGTTTCTCCTCGATTATAGTCCTGTCGATGTCCTGACTGGGAACTCCGTTTGCCGGCCATTGGCTTTCCGGCTGCTGTAGCCATGATGGTCCAGACCACCACAATGGATGTACTGCTAACTCTTGTGGTGTTAAGCCACGAGTTGCGCAGTCCGCTGGGTTTACCGCAGTAGGTACATGTCTCCACTGAGTTGATGTACTATGCTCCAAAATCTGTCCAACGCGATTTGACACAAAGGTTTGCCATCGGTGGGGATCTCCATTTATCCAAAACAAAACGATAGTAGCATCTGACCAATAGAAGGTTGACATAGGTGGTCCTGCAGTGCGAAGTTGGTCCCGGATCCATTTTGCCAGTTTAACTGCCAGCAGCGCACCCGAAAGTTCGACTCGTGGAATTGTGATCGGTTTCGTGGGTGTGACTCGACTGCGTGCAGCTAGCAAATGAGTTTGAATCATTCCGTTTGGTAGCTCTGCACGAATATATGCACATGCTGCATACGCCAGTGATGATCCATCGCAGAAAACATGTAGCTGTAATGACGCAAGCTCGTGGATGTTGAAGCGCAGCCATCGTGGTACTTGAATTTGCTCGACATATGGCAAGTTCTGTATGAATCCCTGCCATCTATCAAGCAGCTCGGTTGGCAGCGGTTCATCCCAGTCCAGTTGTGCTAGGCTGCCATCGTTGCGTTTGATGCGGGCCATCCATGAGTCCTTGAGTATCGCCTTCGCGGTCATGACACAGGGCGTGATGAAACCTAATGGGTCGTACAGTCGGGCGACTGTGGAAAGTAAAGAACGTTTAGTATGTGCGTGACTGATTTCAAAATTTATCTTGAACCCAAAATAGTCTTGATGTGGATGCCAATAGAGGCCTAGGGTTTTAACGGGATCTTGGTACTCAAACTCTAATAATGTCTTATGAGATAAATGGTCTGGAGGTATGTCTTGTAGCAGAGAAGCGTCATTCGCAGACCACTTTCGAAGTTCCATTCCTGCTGATCGTAAGGCTCCGATCAATTGATTTTGAATTTCTAATGCTCCTTCGCGAGTGGAAGATCCGCTTTGTACGTCATCAACGTATATTTCGTGTCGAAGGACCCTTTCCGCGAGTGGGTATCGGTCGCGTTCATCCTGCGCCAGTTGATGTATGACGCGAATGGCTGTGTAAGGAGCGGAAGCGGTTCCAAACGTAACTGTGTTGAGATAATACTCAGCTACCTGGTTGTGTTCGTCATGCCAAAAGATGCGTTGATATTGCGAATCCTCTCTGCATTCATGTCAATGCATCTATACATCTTCTGAATGTCGGCAGCAAAACAAAACGATGGAAACGCCAATTCAGGACCACGCCGGCTAGATCGTTTTGGAGCGCTGGTCCGGTGCATAGGACGTCATTGAGCGATTTTCCGTTTGACGTTTTACAGGAGGCGTCATATACTACTCTAACCTTAGTAGTGACACTTTCCTCTTTGAATACTGCGTGATGAGGCAAGGTGCAACATGTGGACTCGATTCCATTCTCCTTGCTAATGATGCAATGCTGCTGCTCCTTGGTTGTTACTTTGGTCACCTGGCCTAGTTGAAAGTACTCATTCATGACTTCCGAATATTTGGCTTGCAGCTCCGGCTGCCTTTGGAATCTTCGTTGAAGCATTTGGAATCGATTAATCGCGATTTGACGTGATTTACCTAGCACCTGCGAAGGGTCAAACAAACGCTTAAGTGGTAACCGTACCAAATACTTGCCGTTTCGTTGACGGATGTGAGTTCGTTTAAAATGCTCCTCGCACCATCGCTCTTCTGGTGTGAGCTGTTTTGCGAAACCGAGATGCTCCATTTCGAAGAATTTCTGGACGAGATTCTCTAGCCTGTTGTGGTGACATCTAATGGTGACAGCGTGTGAGCGTGTGGAAGTGGCTCGACCAAAGATTATCCAGCCAAGCTGGGTGTGCTGTGCAATTGGTTGGTTCTCCTTTCCTCTGCGGATATCTGAAAGCAGGATCTGTGGGATTACGTCCGCTCCCAGCAGAAGATCAATCCGTTGTGATTTGTAGAACCTGGGATCGGTGAGTTCTATTCCGTTCAAATGAGGACATTGCTGCAATTTGATGGATTGTGAAGGTAATTGCGATGTAAGCGTTTTAAGTATAAACGCAGTATCAATGGTAGTACAAAACTGTGAAGTACAAGAACTTAATGACAATTCTGTAGTGTAGGTACACCTGTTCTTGGAGGTGGTCCCAACTCCAGCAATTTCTGCCGAAATTGGATGCCGCTTGAGGTTAAGAGCCTGCACTGTGTGCTCTGTAATGAGGGTTCCTTCCGAGCCTGAATCCACTAACACACGTACCACAGCTGATTGGCCAGTGTGGGGTTGTGGATTGTGACCAGGGCAGTGGCCAGAAGGACAGTGCTGGGTCCGTGATGCGTTGCCGTAGCGGAGACTAGTTGCGCAGAGTGTGTTCTCACAGACGAGTCGGTCGCTGCAGACTGTGGATGACCACCGGAACTAGTGTTGGGAACCACTGGGAGGGCTGTGCAGTGCTCTGAGTAGGAAGTGGGGTCCTAGCGTAGAGTTGCGTTGGTGTAGCCCTGCCAGACGAGTCGCTCGTTGTATACTGCCAGGAGTTACCGGAACGAGCGCTATGGGAGGCTGCGTGAGGCTGTGTTGCCACCTGAGCAGGAGTTGGGAAGTGCAGCAGTGTATGGTGTCTTTGACCACACTGCGTGCAGTTCCTTTTGCTAGTACATTTTCAAATTCCATGGGAACGGCTCAGACAGTTGAGGCATGCCTTTGCATGATAGACGATGGCTTTCCTTGCAAAGCAGTCCTTGGACAAAAGGTCCGGGCAATGCCGAAGATTGTGACTGTCGCTACAGTGAGGGCAGCGAGTGTGTTCGGCAACCGCAGTCTTGGCGTGGAAACTGTTGCCCTTGTATGTTACGTTGCCAACTGACTTCTTCGGGTGCCTTTGGTTGACAGGCTGCGGCACAGGTGCCCGCGTCGTGGAGTGGCCTCGATTTTCGAACACATCGATGCTGACGAGACGGTCGTTGAGAAATGATTGCAGCTGAGAAAATGTGGCAAGTTCGGCAGAGCTACCGAGATGGAGCTCCCAAGCTTGCAGTGTCGTGCTTGACAGTCTGGAAGTGAGATGATGAGCCATCCAATGCTGAACATCTAGATTCTTGAAAGCATTGAGACAAACCGTCGCAACATTAAGCATATGTTTTATATCAGCAGACTGCTCCTTTGTCAACTGTGGCAAGTCATACAAACCGTTCATATGGTACATAAACTGCAGCCGTTTGTTGTCGTATCGCTTGAGGACGAGACTCCAAGCTGTTGCATAGTTATTTCCCGCAAGCGCCATCTGCTGAATATCCTCGTCGCGATCCGAGGGAAGAGCTTGCTTCAGAAAATGAAATCTTTGGACGTCGGACAGTTTCTGGTTGTTATGGATGAGTTGAACAAATGCATCGTGAAATGCCGGCCAATCCACAAACTTGCCTGTAAATGTCGGGACAGGTAGCTTGGGCAATTGCACTGATGATACAGATGGATTTGCTGGCTCTGGATTCTGCTGTACCGGTGGTGCTCTTGGACATACATTTTCGTAGGCCTCTGATATGATGCTGAATGCCGTTGTATAGTCTTCATCAAAGCGAAAGGCCACTTCGCTGGACACATAACTATGCGTACTTGGACATCGAAGTATTAGTAAACGGTGATGATTTTGCTCAAATTCACCTAAGAACCGTTGCAAATTTTGTAAGCGCGTTTGAAAATACGCTTTTGTTTCCCGATCTGCGCCATCCTTTCTGAAATTACGCACCGTTTGATTAACCCTCGCAATGAGATTTGTCTAAATAACACTGAGATTGTCGATCTCCACCTGAGGATCGGCTTCGAGGTCGTGGGACTCGGCTGTTGACATGTTGCTGTTATATGTGTATGTACCTTTCTCACCCTTAGTTGCACTCTCTTTGACCTTGTACAAAATACACACAACGAAACACTTACTCTGGTACTCGGGAGTGCTTCTCTTTGCTTAAAGCGTAGCTTAAGAGAACTTGCGAGTCGTTGTTGTTGGTGTTGTCCGAGCGGCGAGCAGAAACTGTGCTGATGTGAGCGTTGAGTTGAGGCCTTGTGTCTAGAGACGATGTGCAGCAACAGAACGATCGTTGTCTTCTTGGTCTCTGCTTTGCACGAGAGAGAGGCTGCTGTCTAACCGTCGGCTTGCGTTGCTTTTGTGTGCTGCAGTGAGGCTACTGTCCAGGTGCAGAGCTATCGTCTGGTCTTCTTTGTCCCTGCTTCGTGCGAGATAGCGGCTGTTGGATAAACCGTTGGTTTGCGTTGTGTTTGCCGTTTAGTTGCAGCCGGTAAAATATGATTTTATATGTACATTTAACTGACCGCGGAACGAGGTAGAATCATATGCGGATAGTACGAATTAAAACGCTGTCCCCTCATGGGCCACCAAAAATGTTGTGAAATCCTCGATACGAAATTTCAATGTTGAGCAGAAATGCTCTGGGGAATCTTTGCGTTTAATAATGTACTACACGATATAGACAATTCGAGATTTATTCATTTGGACTTCAATCAACTTAAACTTTAATCGTAATCGCGTATAGAGTACAATTTAATGGGTAATACGGGTTTAAGCGCGGCCGGCTGCAACTGCTAATTGTCGTTGTGATTTCGTCGACACGCAAACGAAGACTCTTTTTGGTGATCGGAGACGAGGTTACGCCGCCCTAGCATGAAACGAAGCCGTTCTCCGAGTGGGCAATCGCAGTTAGAGAGCTCTCACTCTCTTTGTAGTTTAACCCTTAGAAAACCGTCCACCAACGATGCAGATACTTTCCGAAGGACATAATACACTATTAGTGGCGATTACGGCGTATGCTGAGGTAAAGGGAGTCTCAACCTCCATGCTGCCAGCAGCGTCGGCGGCTTCGATAGTGTCCACAAAAACGCCAGCAACGGGATCGACATTGTCTACACGCATGACTTCACAGTAAGACGCGGGTAACCTTATAGCTGGAGAGGCGGCGGGTGAAGAGCCAGATGCAGCAGTCACTTTCGGTGCAAGAGCAGTGTTATCTTCAAGTTACTTGGCACCAAAATCAATCAAGGCCGGTGAAGTAATTGGGGAATCAGGACTGCAAGAGAATTTATGCTAGTACTCTTGGATCGCGACTTAACATTTATACCCGATACTCAGTCAGTATTTCTCCCCTCCGCCAGAAGGCGAACACTGCAACTTGAAAGTGTGTGGACGGCGTTGCGTAGCCACTGAGTTCCTTCTGGCTATAATAATGAACCGATCTAATTTAGATTCGTTAATCCGGTAGATATGGTCATTCTCTATAAGTCTGCGTTTTTAGTTAACTCGTGTCTTCAAAATTAGGCCAACGATTTTAGTCCTCCATGAAGGCGGAAAGGGGCGGGGCGAAATTTTGAAATACACTTGCAACAGTGCGATATCGCAGGCGTCTGGATACATCATTTGGTTGCTCTAGTTCTTATAGTCTCTGAGATCTAGGCGCTCATCGGTAAGGACGGTTAGATGACAGACAGACATGGCTATATCGACTTGCCAATTAATGCTGATCAAGAATATATATACTTGTGGGTCGGAAACGATTCCTTTTGAGTGTTACACACATCCACTGTCACCACAAATCTATTTTCTTATTGAGCATCGGGTATGAAAACAATGGAATTGTAAATCCGGTTTTTAGGGGGAAAAAAGAGTGTAACAATATATATTTCGAAAGAAAGGCCTTCGGGCGAAAGTGGATCCCACAACTGACACAACTACAACTTTCACTGACAGTTCAAAGTAAAAAAAACTTTCGACCTACATATCCCTAAGACTATCCAACTTGTGCATGGTACTGCAGACAGATATATATGCAGTATTGCAAGCGGAAAATTTGATATGCACCAGGATATACCTCCAAGGAACATATCGATCTGCGTCGACAGCTGCCATCAAAGCCCTAATGTCGTGCAAAACCACAAGTAGACTCATACGCGAGACATGTGATCGACGTTGACGAGTGTGCCAGCGCCGGATCGGCCAAACGATTGCTGCCGCGTTAAAAGATATGCGAGACATCATCTGGAAGATGATGGGCAGTTCGAGAACGAGCTACGCTACTGAAGAAGCTCAGCAGCTCAACACTTAAATGAATTAAGACTATGTACTATATTCAGTGGCGCCAACATTCTCCCCAACTTGAAAGCGCTTTTCGGCAGTGGGTAGTTCTTATGTACTTTGCACTTAAAAAGTCCAGCCTTGGTCTTGAGTCTTCAGTGTTATAACCAGAAATGTATCATCAGCATTGTACGAGCTAAGTCCCTCCAACAGTTTTCCAGTGGAATCCGTCTACACAATTAAGACCTTCCTTAATCCGCTCGATGTAGTTCCTTGCTCGTTCGTTTTATTTCGTATATCTCTTACATCTAGTGATCATAATTCAGATCGTTTTGGCTCGATACTATTGATACTATCGATTGCGCTTCTTTATATGTACATAATGTAACGCGCCAACTTCAAATTAATTCACAATTTTAGTAATATTTACATATTAATTCAAATATTCAAATTGTTAACCTTTATAAAGTAATTTAATCCTATATTCTATTAAGGGGCGTCAACATTCTCCCCACCTTGGAAGCTCCTTCCAACATTAAGTTCATCGGCATCTGTAGGCAGCGGGCAGAGCTTATGTACGTTGCGCTTAAATAATCCAGTCTTGGTCCTGAGTGTTACAACCCGAACTGCACCATCAGCTCCTGGGTGTAACTCTGCAACTCTTCCCAGCAGCCATTGTCCGGGCGGAGCGTTGTCTTCCGCAATAAGGACCAGTGTACCAAGTTGAATGTTGTTGGCTACAGTGCTCCACTTTGTCCGCTTCTGCAGCAACGTCAAATATTCCGACGACCAGCGGTGCCAGAACATGTGGTGTACCATTAGAATGCGTTTCCAATGGTTGCTCATGGACAGTTTCAACAGTGCGTCGTCTACTGGTTCTACTAACGCGTTCAGGGTCGGCCAACCAAGAAATGACCGGGAGTTAGCGCCTCGAAGTCATTCGGGTCCGATGACAAAGGGATGCAGAGGTCTAGAATTCATCACCGCTTCTACTTGTGTGATGGCAGTCGCAAGATCTTCGTAGTTTAGTGCTGTGCTGTTGGTGCATTTCACAAGCAGCTGTTTGGCCACCTTCACGGCGCTCTCCCATAATCCTCCAAAGTGAGGGGAGCGTGGGGATGAAGTGAAACCTGACTCCTCGCTGGCTGCATTCGTCGTCAATGAGCTTCTGACTTGGCGAGTCGAAAGCTCTGTTGAGCTCTCGTGACGCACCTACAAAATTGGTGGCGTTGTCGCAATATAGGTCAGAACTCAATCCACGTCTTGCAAAGAACCGTTTTAGCGCCGCGATGAACGCATTTGAGCTTAAGTCCGACACGATCTCTATATGGCAGGCCTTTGTTGCAAAGCATACAAATATGCACAGATACACCTTTACTGGGCGTTTTCCTCGCATGTGAAAGTGCATCCATATTGGTCCAGCAAAGTCCAGTCCAGCGCGCTCGAAGGGGTAGATATTGCCTCGCACTCGGTTAGCTGGCAGCGCTCCCATCAGCTGTGTTGCAGCGAGCGGCCGACGACGAAAGCATGGTATGCAGCCACGGATCACCCTGCGGGCAAGTTTCCTGCAATTGATTACCCAATATCTCTGTCGCAAAAAGGCACATAGCGATTGTGCCCCGGCATGTAAATTCTTTCGATGTGTGAGTTCAACAAGCGCCTCTACCACTTTATGGTTGCTCGGCATTAAGATGGGATGCCTTGTGTCAAATGGCAATTCGGCATTGGACAACCTTCCGCCGACTCGAATAATAGTTATTCCCTCTTCCTCTTGTAAAAACGGGCTTAAACTCTGAATTCTCGCTGATTTTATCACCTTTCCCTCTTTAAGCTTAATGAATTCCTCATGCAAGCTCAACTGCTGCACATAATACACAATATAGCGCAATCCGCCCTCCATTTCAGCTGCAGTAAGGTTGCCTGTTTCATTTGAGTTTGATCTCAACGATATTCTACGCCAGCGAAAATATAGCTAAAAACTCGCTGCAATTTGAGGAAATCATTTGCAAATTTGCATCTCCCCACGACATCTAACTTCTCATTCCTTTCTACCTTTCCAACTGTCAGCGAGAACTTACATTTCCTCTCCTCTGGAACTGTTTGTATTTCCTCACTCCAATTAAATTTGGTCCAGTCATCTGCTGCGTCCATTAAAAATTCTGGACCGTTCCACCACATCGTTGACTTGCTCAATTCGGTTACCAATAACCCCCTAGATACAATATCTGCAGGGTTTGATTTGGTGTCAACCTTGAACCAATCCTGTACACGTGTGAGCTCTTGTATTTGAGCCACCCTGTTGGCAACGAAGGTGGTCCATCGACTAGCATGTGACGACAGCCAATTTAACACAATTGTGGAATCCGTGAAATAGTTAACCTTCTCTACTGGTATGTGAAGACAGGCGCATACCTTTGCCATTAGCTTGGCCACTAACAATGCCCTTGTAACTCTAAGCGTGGCAATGATGTTACCCTAACTGGGGCTACTTTGGACTTGGCCGTTACCAGTCGCACAGAAATTCCTCCCCTTCATCCCTAACACGAGCATAAATTACGCCGCCGTAAGCTCTGTTGGATGCGTCAGAGAAACCAAACAGTTGCAAAGTGCATAGGTCGGCCGTAATCGGAATTGAGGATCGCGGAATTGAAAATTTATCAATTAGTTTCAGTTCTTCTCTATATCGAAGCCATTGAGTTGCGTAGCTTGCTGGTAACTCCTCGTCCCAATCCTGCTTTAGAAGCCAAAGTTCCTGAACAAAGATCTTGCCCAAGATCAGCAAGGGACTCAAGAACCCTAACGGATCAAACACCTGAGCCAATTCGGACAGCACTGATCGCTTCGTGGCGATTGCGGAGACCTTTATGTTAAAGCAAAATTGGAATTTGTCCTCTAGACTTGACCAATATATCCCCAAAGTTTTAGCTGCGTCCTCTGTTTTAGCATCAGGGGCTCTAGGCTGGTGTTGTTGTCCATTCCTTGATAATTGCTGCGCCATTTGTGCAGCTCGAACTTTCCTAGCCCTAATAATTCGGTCACTTGTTCTTTCAAGTTTGTCAGTTCCTCTTTTGATTCGGCTCCACACAGCATATCATCCATATAGAAACTTCGCTTTACTGCCTCTCTAGCTAACGGAAATTTTTCCGCGTACCTATCGACCAAGTAATAGAGGCAACGTACTGCCAGGAACGGCGCCGAACTTGTTCCATAAGTGACCGTGTTTAGGCGCAGCACCTGGATAGGATCCGAAACGTTGCATCGCCATAGAATGCATTGATAGTTTCTATGTGGTTCCGCAACCAATATTTGACGGTACATTTTCTTTATGTCGGCCGTAAGGGCGTATCTATAGAAACGGAACCTGGTCAAAGTCTCGAACAGATCAGGCTGCAACGTTGGACCAACCAAGGTTGCGTCGTTCAGTGACCTGCCGTTGCTAGATCTACATGAGGCATCAAATACGACTCGTAACTTGGTCGTCAAACTCTCTGGGCGAATAACCGGATGATGTGGCATGAAGTATTCGACCTTTTCTTGTCCGGCGGGCTCTATTGCCTCTAAATGCCCTAACTGGCGATATTCTTCAATAAATTGAACATATTGTTCCTTCAGCGCTTGGCTACGATTTAACCTCTTCTCTAAATTCAAGAACCTGGTAAGTGCGATTTGATAAGTTTCGCCTAACTCAACTTTAGGATTCTTAAAGGGCAGAGCTACCACTAAATGTCCTGAGGCCTCCTGCTTAACATGCGTCACAAAACAATCTTCGCACTGTTTTTCTTCCTCTGTGAACTTATCTACTGTTTCAGGGACTTCTTCACACTTCCAAAACCTTTGTACGAGCTCTTGCAGCTGATCATTTTTCGACACCTTTCGTTCAATGTCAGTTGCTAACAGTGCAACTGCAGAAGATTTCGTGAATTCACCTACGACGACCAGCCTAACAGAGACTTTTGAAGCCTTGGAAGGTGTGCTCCTAGTTTTATTTGCCCTGCTACAATTAGCTTAAACAATGTGACTCCAACTAGCATGTCAATATCTTCCCCGGACTGAAATGTAGGGTCGGCCAGCGTAACTCCCTTGGGTGGAACCCACTCCGAACAAATTCCTGAGCTTGTTGGGTTATACTGAGTTATTTCCTTCAGCACACAGAAGTCCTCGGTAGTCATATATCTGGTGACTCTAGATTTAAAAGTCGCTTGCACCTCTCCCATTACTTGAGATGTTGCATTTCCAATACCACTGAGTTGTATGACTGAGTCGCGCATTTCTAGGCCCAGGGCCGAGACTATCCTAGCCGTCAGAAAATTTAATTGACTACCGGAATCTAACACGCACCTGCAATTGCGATATCCTCCGTCTATAGCTTTGATTTGAACTACAGCGGTCGCAAGAAGGTTGGTGGATGATCTAGACAATAGGGAGCTATGCAGTGACTTTGGCTCTTGCAACTCCTGCCCTTTGAGCCCCGGCTCATTGGCAACAATAGGAATCTCTCGATGCAGAAGTTCATGATGCGGCTTGCTGCAAATCCTACATCGCGGACCATTACAGTTTCTAGTTGTATGTCGCTTGCTAAAACAAATCAGGCACAGCGAATGCTTCTTCGCCTCATGGTAACGTTGTACTGGTGATAGTTCTTTAAACCTTTGACACCCTTTCAATCCATGGGTCCCAGGACAAACGTAGCAGCCATTGCTGTCTATTGTTGCAGCTAAGGTCGCATTTTTAATCTCACCTTTACCACTGGGTCGGGCTCCATTGCCTCGTCGAACTTCCCTATTTGCCATATTGACTCCTCTGTTTATCAGAAACTGCGATAACAATGACCACGACGGTAACTTCTGGCAATCCCACTCAACTTCCCACCTATCCATTGTATCTTCATCAAGCTTTGTACGAATCAGATGGAAAATTACTGCATCCAGAATCTCCTTATCGTCGCTTAACGACTTGAGTGCTACTAATTGGGAATTTACATTGTCTACCAGCACTCTCAGTCCCTCTGAGTCGGGTCTTTTAGCCGCCGTAAGTTGAATAGCTCCTGTACATGTGATTGCAGAATAATTGCCTTATTTTCATAGCGATCTTTCAATAATCGTAGTGCCTTGCGATAATTAGGCCCTGTTAATTCCAAACCCTCAATCGCACTTAACGGTCCAGCTCCTAACGATGATCTCAAATGAATAAATTTAGACAACTCATCCAATTCAGAGTCTGATTCTATTAGAGTAGCAAAGGTGTTGTACCAGCTGGTCCATTCCGTAAACTTTCCAGCGAACTCAGGCAGCTTTAGCTTGGGAAGTCTCGATGAACGAGACACCTGTGTGCTATTTAGAAGATCACCTACATTGGACTGCCGCCGTCCCCTATTTCCAAGACAGCTTAGTAACTTGGCCTTTAATTCGCAATAAACCTCCTCAGCTTCATAGCGGCTTTCATATTCGCTGGCGTCCTCGCTATCGTGTTCAATTTTAGCCTGAATGTTGCAGAACTGATTAAAGTTTGTCTCAATTAGACTTAACCTGGCTTCCAGCTCCGCAGCCGTCATGGAGTCGCTATTTTTTTCGATATAGACCTTGTTACGGACAAAGGAATTCATTAACGCCGTTCGAGAAGTGAGCACCTCCGCATCTTTACCCTTTCTAGGTGCCATTTGCACTGACTATTTATACCGGTGTTACCCTTGAAAATTTAACAATAAAAATACTCAATATTGGCATGAGTAAGTAACACGGTACCAAGTTTAGCCACTCTATTCAATAATCGGCTTACTTTAAATTCTCACTACACTGCCCAATTCAATAACTGATCAACAATTGACCACTGTGCGCCACTGTACCAAAATGTGTACTTGCGCCCCAACGAACCGGCAGGCAAAGAAGAAACGACTACAAAGTTAGATCAATGTCAAGTAGCAATTACTGTTCTTTAGGTGCCGGCTTGTAACTGCATACATATGCAAGTATGTATGTGCCTTGCTTCAACGTATAGCAGTGCACGCAATAGGCTGTATGTGTGTATGCAGCTACCTAAGCGCTCAAGCTAACTGTAATTGTAATCTGCTTTCTACACGAGACCCCGCTTACAGAACAATTAAAGCGCAGAAGTCTCAAAGCCGCGACCACTTGACACTAAAACAATTGTATTGTTTTAAGATTATTCACACACATCGAATTGGAACTAAACATGCCTGCAAGAAATATTAGATGCTCAAAGCAGTTCACACTCACAATTCGATACCGAAGCCGCTGTCGCACTCGCCGTCAGCCAGACTCAGGGTGAAATATTTATTAAGTTCCAGTCGTGAACTCCATCCGGTAATTGAACCTTCTCCAAAGGTCCCTGCTCGGGCGCCAAATGTACGAGCTAAGTCCCTCCAACAGTTTTCCAGTGGAATCCGTCTACACAATTAAGACCTTCCTTAATCCGCTCTATGTAGTTCCTTGCTCGTTCGTTTTATTTCGTATATCTCTTACATCTAGTGATCATAATTCAGATCGTTTTGGCTCGATACTATTGATACTATCGATTGCGCTTCTTTATATGTACATAATGTAACGCGCCAACTTCAAATTAATTCACAATTTTAGTAATATTTACATATTAATTCAAATATTCAAATTGTTAACCTTTATAAAGTAATTTAATCCTATATTCTATTAAGGGGCGTCAACAAGCATCATCAACCCGGATGTAACTCTGCAACTCTTCCAAGCAGCTATTGTCCGGGCGGCTCGCTGTCTTCAGCAATAAGTACCAGTGTAAAAAGTTGTATGTTGGATAGTCAGATATTCCGACGACCAGCTGTGCCAGAACATATTGTATACCACCAGAATGCGTTTCCAATGGTTGCTCATGGTTCCACTAGCGCATTCGGGGGTCGGCCAATCATGAAACGACCGGGTGTTATCGCTTCGATGTCATTCGAGTTCAGTTTTGATGGCAGTTGAAAAATCCTCGTAATTTGGTGTAGTGCTGATGGTGCATTTCACCAGTAGCTGCTTGGCCACCTTCACGGCGCTCTCCCATAATTCTCCAAAGTGAGGGGAGCGAGGAAGATGAAGCGAAACTTGACTCCTTGCTGGCTGCATTCGTCATCAATGAGCTGCTGTTTTAGCGGATCGAAAGCTCTGTTTAGCTCTCATGAAGCGCATACAAAATTCGAAGCGTTGCCGCAATATGAGTCACGGTTCAATCCACGTCTTTAAAAAAAACCGTTTTAGTGCCGCGATGAACGCATTTGAGCACAGGTAGCATACGAAGCATACTAATATGCACAAAAAACCTTGACTGGTCGTTTTCCTCTCAGATTGAAGTGCATATAGGCCCAGCAATCGCGAGTCCAGAGCGCTCACCTCGCACCGCACTTGTCTAACTGCCAGCGCTTCCATGAGTTGTGTTGCAACGATCGGTAGAGAGCATGCAGATATGGATAACCTGGTGGTTTCCTGCAAGTGATTTTCCAATATCTCTGCCGCAAAAGGGCACATAATGACTGCGCCCGGGCATGTTAATTCTTATTATGTATGATTTCAATAATCGCATTTACCTCTATATGGTTACTAGGCATGGGATGCCTTGTGTCAAATGGCAACTTGGCGTTGGACAACCTTCTTCTTCCGTTCTTCCGGACAACCTTCTTCTTCCGTTCACTCGAATAATACGAATATTCTTCCTTCATGTGATTTTAACGTCCTCGAGATATGAGGTGTTTTCAGCATAGGTCAGTAGTTCCTGTGGCGTCCTCTTGGAGGCATCTTCCAGCGATGTCAGCACCGGTGCGCCCAGGTATTTCCTCCTTGCCCGTAGAAAAGCTGGGCAGTTGCAGATGAGATTTTCCATGGTTTCGATAACCTCAGGCTCATCACATTTCCTGCAGCTGTCTCTCAGTTGGTGATGCCTAGCCTTGTTGCATGTGCCGCAGCCAGACAATGACCAGTTAATAATCCCACTAACAATCTGCAGTCCTTCCGTGGTAGGTGCAGTAGGTAGTGGCTGACTTTCTCATTGCGTTCTTTGCACATGATTTTCGAGGTTCTGCAAGTGGTGGTACTCTTCCACTTGCTTTCGGTCTGTGATCTGGCCTGCTTTGTAGCGTTCTAAGGGAGACAGGCACATTCTCGGTACTCTCATTCGCCAGCCCGACGCCTTCCTTAGCTAGGAGGTCCGCCGTCTCGTTTCCTTCGATGCCTTGGTGGCTGGGAACCCAATAGAGATCTTAGATAAAATAATTGAATTTTCTTAAGAGAGCTTACGTCCATTTCAGCTGCAATAAGATTCATTCATATGACATTCTACGCCAGCGAAAAATATAGCTAAGCACGCGCTGCAGCTTGATAAAATCATTTTCAAATATGCGTTTCCTCTCTTCAGGCACAATTTCTATTTCTAATTGAACTTAGCTAAATCATCTGCTGAATCCATTTAAAAGTCCGGACCATTCAACCACATCGTTGAATTGCTCAATTCTGTCAGTAATGATCCCCTAGATACATAATCTGCAGGGTTCCATTTGATTTCTACCTTGAACCAATCCTTTTTTAGAAACAAAAGTTCCAAAAGGGACTCAAGAACCCTAGCGGATTAAACGCTTCAGCCAATTAGGACAACACTGAACGCTTCGTGTGGGTTGGGGAGACTTTGATGTTATAGGAGAATTGGAATTTTTCCTTTGGACTTGACCAATATATCCCCAAATCGTAGCTACATCTTTTGTATGTGCAGGTAGAACTTTCCTATCCCTATCTCTTGATAGTTCCTCTGAATCAGCTTCACAAAAAATATCAGCCATATACAAACCTCGCTTCCCCGCCTGTCTAGCTTATCTGCCAAGTAATACAGGCAACGTACTGCCAGAAACGGTGCCGAATTTGTTCCATCAGTGACCGTGGTTAAGCGCAGAACTTGGATAGGATCCGAAACGTTACATCACCATAAAATGCACTAATAGTTTCCATGCGGTTCATCGACCAATATATGTCGATAAATTTTCTTGATGTCGCATAATGGGACATCAGCCGAAAAGAGGAGGCAAAAGTTAAAAATTGTATGACCGCTTTGGATTGAATTCATATACGCACCTAGTAGAGAATTTTTCAGAGTTTTCAAAAGTCTCATTTTATATAATCGGACTTTTAATTTAGGAGATATGAGGACTCAAAATTGAAAATGGTTTCAGTGTGCCAAAATGTATTCAACTTTTATTCACATACTGCATCTTTCAACCGCAAAAAAGTAAACTATGCAACGTATGATTCTGTTTTTGGTGTTTTTTATTAGAAGTTTTCATTCTTATCAATACTCAATAAAAAAAACTGGTCCGTTGCATAGACAGTTAAAAGGAAAAATTTATTTTCCAAACCATCTAATTTTTGGGCTGTTTTTCAACTTTAACTTGACTTTATAAAAAATATTCGGGATTTTTCCGATATTTTTTGTATATGTACTTTAAATACTCCTTTTGCGAATTTAACCCGTTAAGCTTCTAGATCGATTTAAGTGACGCAATCTAGCACGAGCAGTTGATCATTTTAAGAAACCTTTGGTTCAACTTCATTTGCTAACAGTGCAACTCGAAATAACGTCATGAATGCACCTACGACGACCCAACCTAAAAGAAACTTTTGAAGCCTTAGAGGGTGTGCTGCTAGTTTTATTTGCCGAGCTACTACTAGTATTAGCTTGAAAAACAAGGCGATTCACAACATGTCAATACTTTCCCCGAACTGAAATTTTGGTTCGGCCAGCATAACTTCCTTAGGTGGAACCCACTTCGGACAAATCTCTGAGCTTGTTAATTTATACTCGTACTGCGTTATTTCCTTCAGCTTGAGAAAGTTCTTGGTAGCTATATATCCAATGATTCTTAGTTTAAAGGTAGCTTGCACCTCTTTATAATTTGAGATGTTACATTGCCAATTCCACTGAGTTGCATGGCTGAGACTAACCCAGGCTCAAGACTAACCTAGCTGACAAACAACAAGCTCATGGTGAGGGCTTGCTGCAAGTCCTACACCGCGAACCATTACAGCTTCTAGTTTTATGTCGCTTATTAAAGCAAATCAGGCACAGCGAATGCCCCTTCACCTCATGGTAACGTTGTACTGGTGATAATTTTTTAAACCTTGGACAAGCCATGGGTCCCAGCGCATACGTTGCCATTGCTGCCTATTGCTGCAGCTAAAGTCGCCTTTTTAACCTCACCTTTACCACTAGGTCGGGCTCCTTTGACTCGTCGAACCTCCCTATTTGCCATATTAACTCCTCTGTATATAACTGCCATAACACTGACCACGACGGTAACTTTCGGCAATCCCACTCCAACTTCCCACCGATCCATCATCTCTTCATCAAGCTGTTTGAGCCAAATCCCTCCAAAAGTGGTTTAATGGAATTCGTCAGCAATTTCTGATATTCCTTAATCCGCTCGATGTCGGTTCTTGCTCGTTCTTTTTTTTAAACAATAATACAAGTGATGATAAATCTTCATATATTTGTTATCGATACTATTGATTGCGCTCCTGGTAATGTACATTATCCAAGTAGCGCCAAATTCAATTTAATTAAAATATTAATGTAAAAATGACTAAAAATGAGTTAAGACTTATTATCTTCCTACTTGACTCTCAAAAAGTAGTTGCGATCAGATCATTAAAATATTATAGTTAGAAGAATGAAAATTGTCAAGTCGCCTAGCATATTCTTTCTATCTCATTGATAAACTCAGTTAAACCTTATTTATATATATATGAAAAATTTGTGTTTTACTTTGCAGGTTTTTTCGCTAAAGAACATTGCGATATTAGTAAATTGCTTATGTTCTTAGAATATTACGTTCCTAGTATCAAACTTGAATCAAAGCTGGGCAATTGTACAATTTTCGCTGTAATGTATAGCAGTTTATCTAAACTAACTAGCTTGCTTGATCTTTTGCAAAAACGTAAAGGGGACTTGAATATAAACAGCTTTTATCTCAAGGATTGCTCTCTCGATACAGTTTTCCATAATGCTCTAAAACTGAACAAATCGATAACGCCAACATTGAAGAGTTCCATGGATTAGTTTATAGAATACGAGAAAACAGAGGATCCCGTTTTGAACTCAGTAAAAGAAGATAAATCCTTTACGGCGTACGCACACTTTTATTGTTCTGCATAAGACTCTAATCAGAGATATCAGATTCTACTGTATGCCAATGCTGCAAATATTTCTGCCAACACTGTTAGCCATCTGGGCTCTCAGTATTCCGTATCTGGGCCAGAATATGGAAATGAAACCATTCCCCGTTAGCCTCTTCGGTAGGGCCACTACTCTAGTGCAACTAAAAGCTACGGGTAGGCCACTACTAGCCGCAGGAAAAAGGTACGCCAGCGAAAGCGCCATAGAACTGGAAACGGATAAAGATATAATGGAATATATGCGCAACTATTCTGCCGACCGTTACATGCTAACCGATATGAAGTTTATTGCTGCAGCCATATTTAAGGAAAATAAGGTTGAGGCCCTGTTCAACAACAAATGGCTTAAGACTGCTCCGAATAGTCTGGCACTAGTGATGAATGCCCTGGCTTTGTACGTTAATTAAACTATGCGAAAGTCATTTTGTACCTTCCACGAGACAAAAAGTAGTTTGTAGGCCTAGATGAGTAGATCACTTTTTAAAAAAATTCAAAAATCGCGATTTGGTGACTTTGCGCACTTTTATAATTTGCACTCAGCATTTGCAGCACCCATATCCACAAAATTTTATGATTTGAAAAGAGGTAATGACCTTTCACAAGATTTTTGATGTTGCTTCAACTCTGACATTTTTTTTCAAAAATTGTTTGTATGGTATGGTCCTACTTTTAGAAGTTAATTTTTTAGTGGCATGTATTTGCCAAAATAATAAGCTACCTACCAATTTTCCAAAAAATGTCAAAGGTACGAGATATTTAATAAATCAATCCCATTTTATAATACAAAAAAAAAAGATTTTAGAGGCATGTATATTTCAAATTCTAAGTATGAAGAGTAATCTACTCGTCCAGGCCTACACCCTAATTTGTATCTCGTGTAAAGTACATTCCAAAAGTAACATGTTGTCGCACAGTGTTATAGTTAATCATTTATTTACTAAGCTTGTTCAACTTTACAGTGCTTTTGTGGGTTCCGAATCAAGGATTTATGTGGAAATGGAGCCATTACCATACACTACAACTCATGCTGTACAGTTGCATCATGGCATCGACAGTGATGCTTTCATGTTTACTATTAGCCTGTGCTTCTGTTTCGGCTTTATCTGGACTCTACCTTTGCTATTTTTTACAATGTGGCGTGGAGGTCGATACGGTCATATTGAGGTGATTGCCGGAATGCCGATCTGCAGACTAGGCATGGCATCTTTTATATATAATGTACTTAAGGTAGTCATATGCTGCCTACCATTGAATTTAGCTATAATTGTTGTTCACCATGACATTCTTATGAATATGGAGGTTTTCAGTAAGTAACTATCTAAAATACAAAGGTATATTTTTCTAAATCTTTTCAATTGTATAGTGTTTTTTATCCACTTATTACTAGCTGCTGCTTTCTGTGCCCAGTGCATGAATTTTTGTGTTTCTTTCTGTTTGGCAGAGCCCCGTTCTGGTTATTTAATACTTTCAATATTTTTATCACTAGGCATAGTGATCTATGTCCGAATTTTTGAGTTACAGACCCTGCCAAAACTGGAAGAAACTGCTTTTCTGATTTGGGACTTACATCCCCATTTCGCACTAATTCACAACCTGATGCGCTCTAATAAAATATATGATATAACAGGCCTGTGCAATGACCAGCAGACATACCAGACTAGTGTGCATTTTGAGCAATGTCAAAGAGTGCCAAACTGTTGCGGTGAGTTTTTCTTTTAATAATTAAAAAATGTATTTTACTTTTTTACAAATGATTAGAGTAAATCAGTTTGCACCCAGAAATATATACACTAAATAAAATTCAACCAAAGACAATATGAGTATAGTAGTAAGATGAGTAACGCCCATGCAATTTTTGCTTCCTGGCTTTAGACCTGGCTCCAGGCTCTCTTACGTTTTTTTAACAGCAACGAGAGTGCGCTCAAAACTCAGCCGCTCTCTGGTTCTATACATGAGGCTGAGATTTAAATGTATGTGTGCACAGGATACTCATACATTTTAGGTTTTAGATTATGTCATTTTTTAAGACGCTTGCCCAAAATATAAGTCTTATTTTTATACGCTCTATATGCTAATTTTGTTTTATATAGAATATACGAATATAATGAGCGAATGTACATATGTAAAACAAGTAAAGTTTTTCATAGATGACTTCACACTAGAATCATTTTCATCATATTCAGCCTGCGTCGTGCCCAAAAAGCTTAGATTGTTTAAGTACTCCTGCTTGCATGCCTATTCTAGGCCGCTACATGGCGCTCTTTCTCGCATCGTCTCAGGTCATCCTGGATGCGCTTGATGAGACGGTATACGTATATATAGTTATCCTCCGATGCTGTCATAAAGCTAACCAGCAACTCTGCTGGGGATATTCTCCGTCCATGCTGCATATCTCTTACAGCCGTAGAGGGCATGCTCCGGGTCTTCGATTGCGGTTGGACACGTAGGGCAGTATGGGCTGGTATCGTGCTTGTACTTATACAAAGCTACGATAGCCCTCATGCGCGGTTAAGAACTGCGTTATGTGGTAGTCCACATTGCCTCTGCTCCTTCCGATCCACCCTTTGTGCTACTGATCAATTTATGCGTCCACCTCCCTTTGACGCTCTGATTCCACCGTTCCTGCCATGTTTCGATGGAGACCTGTCGCTCTGTATTGCGGATGGCCGCAATGCCGCCTATGGTTCCCCAGTGCCGTACTCTTTTCGTATTCTATCCGCATCTCCCTGGCCAGTATGTCCACTGGTATCATACCCGCTAGGACTAGTGCTGCATCCTCGGACACAGTCCTGTAGGCCGAGATGACCCTCAGCGCATTAGCCTGTATAGAGCAGCTAACTTCCTTCGCAGGCTCTTGTTGTTCGTGACCGCTGCCGCCCAGATTGGCGCTGCGTAGAGAAGGATGGAGGACACTACGCTTGCCATCAGTCTTCTGCATCCAGTCTTTGGTCCACCAACATTTGGAAGCTGTTGCGTTGTCCGAGCTCAAAGTGTATCGCCTGGTGGTCGCTAAATGTAAATTCGTCACCCACTCTCCAGGTGAAATGTCTACATAGTGAACTGCTTAGAAAGGTCAGATCTATTATTGAGGATCTTCCCGCCCTACAGAAGGTCATCTTTTTCCGTCGTTTGCCAGTCCGACGTCGGGAGCGAGAACTGCTCCAGTAGGCAGTACCTCTTGCGTTGGTCTCCTTGCTGCCCCATTCCACCGCCCACGCATTGAAGTCCCCTGCGATGACGAAGGGTGTCCTCCCACGAGTGTCTTCCGCGATGTGTTCCAACATAGTTTGAAACGCGACAGGTCCCAACTCGGCGGTGCGTAACAACTGTAGAAAGTTAGCCCTGAGTCTAGCTCTCACAAAGCCCTCCTTAGACATATCCACATCGAGCGGCGGGGGTCTCGACACCCCAGATCGCGGATTCTGCACTTACTTTGTGTCCAACCGCTGCCTGGTACCGGTCTGTATGGTTCGCATACGAGGACAACGTCCGGTTTTTCCCCGGCGTCTTGGCTCAGTAGTGCCTGTGCCGCCTCACAGTGGTTCAGGTTTAGCTGCATGCATCTCATCCCAGCCGCTTTGAAAGCACCTTTCTAAAAGGGGGCACCTGCCGCTACCTACGATATGCCTCCAATCCCTATTCTTTCCCTTGCAGAACATGAACTGGGGGTCCTTGTCGCAGTCCTTTGCAAGGTGGTCCTCCTTCCCGCATCTCCGGCACAGCTTAGAACGATCTACATCGCTCCTATACTGTCTGGCCATGTGGCCGAACTCCATGCAGCGGAAGTATTTGGTGACGCTGACCCTTTCCTTAAGTCTGCCTCTCACCCAGCCGACCTTCAGTCTTCCTATTTTGAGTGCTCTGTCGGAAGTCGGATGCGGTGGATTCTTGCCACCGCCTCCTAGCCCCTTTGTAGCTTCGTCCCTCTTCACCTTTTGCCGCTATGATGATGGCATCCGGGCGTGCCTTCTCCATCATCACCCCATTAGGCTTCGGCTTCCTTTGCTCTTGGCCTTCTTTCGACTTTCTTTCACTCCCGTTTGAGGGGCCGCTGGTGTCTCCGCTGTGTTGTAGTCTGGGTTGTAGGGGTTGTAGGGTTGTAGTCTGGGTATCCACACCTTTGCTCCTCTTGTTTTTTGGTGCTTTCCCGTTTTCCTGCTTCCTTTTTGCCTCCACCGCTGTCCTAAACAACGGCGAAGTTTGGGAGGACTGATGGGTACGGATCACCGCCTTTGCCCTATCATCATGAAGCTGGATGGCCACCAGCTCGTAGAGCGCGCGGATGCTCTCTATGGAGTCCCTCATCGGCTGGTGGATGGAGAGCCTCTTCCCGTCTTCCAGCATCTCCACCAGCTTTGCAATCTCCTGCCCGAGATCGCGTAACGCCGTGCTGCTCTGCCCTTTTCTGGGTCTGCTCCATCTGGGTCTGCTCCATCTGGGTCTGTTCCTTCTGCTTCAGCTTTTCTTTCCGCTCTTTTGAGTCCGCTCCTGGACTGCTACGGCTGCTTCGTCCGCAGGTCTCACCTCCACCGGTGATCTTGCCATCCTTGCACTCCTCGTGAATGCGTTTACGCCCTCCATTATCTTTGGTTGTGGTGTTTTTATACCCGATACTCAAAATGAGTATTGGGGTATATTAGATTTGTGGTGAAAATGGATGTGTGTAACGTCCAGAAGGAAGCGTTTCCGACCCCATAAAGTATATATATTCTTGATCAGCATCAATAGCCGAGTCGATTGAGCCATGTCTGTCTGTCCGTCCGTCCGTCTGTCCGTCTGTCCGTCCCTATTAGCGCCTAGTGCTCAAAGACTATAAGAGCTAGAGCAGCGACATTTTGTATCCAGACTTCTGTGATATGTCACTGTTACAAGTGTATTTCAAAACTTCGCCCCGCCCACTTCCGCCCCCACAAAGGACGAAAATCTGTGGCATCCACAATTTTAAAGATACGAGAAAATTAAAAACGCAGAATCGTAGAAATTGAATTTATCTTCTAGACTGCAGAATCTGAATTGGATCGTATCATTATTATAGCCAGGATGAAGAAAACAATTTCATTTTTCTCGCCCTGTCTCTCTCTAACACACACGTATCATTTGATTTGACGTTGACATGCAATGACTGCATCTTTTCAAGAGGCGATGCAGTTACTGCACCGTCAAGTGGCCCGTGTGAAACCAGCAGAAGGCTGTTACGCGGATCCCAGGCAAAACGCAGCCCTCCTCCCGCCCAACCGACCGAGGGGCGCTGCCGCATGACGCGCGGCGCGTAGCCGAACCGAACGCGAACATGCAAGAAAGATAGCTGTTAGACTAACATTCGAGGAAAATTAGCACTAAACTTTACTAAGAAACTAAGCATGCAATCAAAATACAAATACCACTACAATTACTAATTACTAGAAAGGTGTGTACGGATTAGTAATTTAATAAGAGGAAGAGAATTAGTGGTGGATATAATATGGTAGAGCGAATTATAATCCGAGCATAAGACCCTAAACGGTTCATGCAAGGAATAATTCGATCTACAAAGTGGAAGGAACAACGGTATAAAATTTCTAGTCAGTCTAATGGGAATCGTGAAGCTTATGCGGCTCAACAGATCAGGGCTGTCTATGTCACCCCCGATCAAGTTGTGCATAAATATCACACCAAGCATTTTCCTACGGTTAATTAAGGATGGGAGGTTTACTAATAGTAGTCTACTAGAGTAAGATGGGAGTCTTACACCCGCATCCCAGTTAAGGCCCCGCAGAGCAAAGAGCAAAAAGTTTTTCTGTACTGATTCTATACGGTCCTGGTGTACTTTGTATTGAGGGCACCATACACAGGAGCCGTATTCTAAAATCGGACGAACTAGCGTAGTATAGAGAGTCTTTGTTATATAGGGTCGTCAAATTCTTTTGACCACCTCTTTATAAACCCAAGCACGCCCATGGCCTTATTTACCATGGTAGAAATGTGTTCGAAAAACTTTAACTTTGCGTCTAATAAGACACCAAGATCATTCACCAGGGTAATTCTCTCAAGAGAACCGCCACATAGGGTATAGGTAGCCAACAAGGGCTAGAACGATGAAATGTCATTACTTTGCATTTCGAGGCATTAAGGTGTAAAAAGCTTGCACAGCACCATGACTGAAAGTTATTGAGATCGGATTGCAAGCGAGAATGAAATGAAATGTCCTATACTGGACACAGAGTTTAACATCATCCGCATACATAAAGTACTCGAGAGTATGTTAATACCGAAGGCAAGTCATTAATAAAGAGTGTGAAGAGTAAGGGGCCTAGATGGCTGCCCTGTGGTACTCCCGAAGAAACCTTTACTGGTGAAGAGAGGGAGTTTTTGAAGAGGACTCTTTGAGACCTGGAACAAAGATAGCTAGAAATCCATCTCAGGAGGTTGGGCGGAAACCCTAAAAGGTCAAGTTTATGTGCTAGAAGGGAATGGTTTACAGAGTCGAATGCTTTTACTGAAGTCGGTGTAAATAACATCCGTCTGTAAGTTACCTTGAAAGCCTTTAATAATGAAAGAGGTAAACTCTAACAAGTTCGTGGTGGTTGATCGCCGCCTTATAAATCCATGCTGAGTTGGAGATATAAGTGACTTGCAGAGATGTTGCAAGTGCGGAGTTAAAACCTTCAAACATTTCAGGAATAGCGCATAACTTTTGCTATACCTCTATAATTTTTTGCATCAAACTTGCTACCTTTTTATGGAGAGGAATTATAAACGATTCCTTCCAGATCGGGGAAGCAAGAGGAATCAATGGACAGGGTGAATAGTTTAAGCAAGGGTCCAAACAGTGCCTCGGCGCAGTACCTGAGTACACAACCTGAACCCCGTCTGACCCGGTGAAAACACCGGCTTAACTGAGTCGAAGATCATGAAGTAGAGAACATTCATTTAACAAGGGACTGAAAATGCCGTTCGACCTCGGTAAACCGTATGGATACGGATGACCAGAGTAGCTTTCCTCAGAATAGGTGGTTTGGAAAAATTGGGCAAAAGATCGGCGATTGCCTGATCATTATTTTGCCGACGTATTACAAAAATGATAAGGAGGATGGGTGTGCGGACGTTCTACGCTTACTGTTTACGAAGCAGTAAAACTGTTTAGGGTCCTGAGAAAAACGTATCCCGCATCGAGATAGGTAGTTCTTATAGCATTGGAGCATTAAGAACTGAAAAGTTTGACCGAGCTATTACATAGCGAGAGGGGGGAAGCAGGAGAACCCACTTCTTGAAATTTTTATAAAGTCTTGATTTTAAGTTTTTAGACTGGATAACTCTTTGGTAAACCAAAGGGGTTTTCCAGATCTAATCGGACAAGAAAGCGGGACACAAGAATCAAAAAAATGTGTCAAGAGCATTGTAAAAGATGTTTGTGCCTTTTATGACATCAGTGCACAAGTACAAAGCGGACCAATCAAAATCCCTAATGAGGTTATTAAGCTTCGCAAACTCGGCTTTACGAAAGCAGCGGACACTTTCAGGTAGTCTACTCGACCGATCCAATACAGTTGGTCCTATATCTAGCGACACCTCGAAAGTTGGATGGTAGGCGTCTTCAGGTATAGTGAGCGGAAGGGCTCGGGTTAACAACACTATGGTCGGATCCGATACAAAGCACAGATCAAACAATCGACCCAAGGAATTTTTCACATGATTGACTTGAGACAGGGACAGGTCAAGCAAGCCGTCAACAAAGTCATGTCGTGACATGGGCACTAGGATACTAGACTCGTTTACCGAAGACCAAACAGTTCCTGGCAAGTTGAAGTCACCAAGAACTATCATATGATCTTTATCTGATAGCGAGGAAGAAACAGCGGTTAAAGCGGACAAAGTGCTGCTCATAAATTGAGATATCCGAAGAAGGTGGAATATATGAGCAAGTAATGAATATAGCGAAAGCGGGAAGAATCAGTTTTACACACAGGAATTCCAGTTCCTGTTGGACTTGGACTGTGAAGTGTTCCGACGCGAAGTTAGAGTTCACTGCAATCAGAACCCTCCTGCACGTCGAGACGAACGATCTTTCCTAAAAGTTGTGTACCGGCCTGTCAAAACCTCGGAACTAAGAATGTCCGGCTTTAACCAGGTTTCGGTAAGCACAATAACGTTGGGAAGCAAATGCAACACTATCCCGGAAAAGAATGCTGAGTTTACTACGCAGGCCTCTAACATTCTGATAAGTTACTAAGAGGGAAGTTCGTTTTTAGAAGGGTTGAGGAAGTTGAGGTTGACGTTGAGGATGAGGATGGCACACTGGGATGATTTTGTGAGAGTTATTGGGGCCTATTCTTCTTCTTTGCCTTAAACTCCTTCACCACCAAATGCTCTGGCCAGAATTTGGCAGAGCAAATGGTGTCAAAGTGAGTTGGGGAGACACTTATCTTGAACGAAGATATCTCCCTGGCATAAGAGAAATTAAACTTCTCACCTTTAAACCCACGGCTTTTATTCTGCTTTGAATAAAAGCAGTTACATCATTCGATGTGAGGTCAGGGGCCAGCCGTGAGACAAAACTTGTCGTTTGGTGGGACTCCACCAGTGGTTTGGGCACCACAGGCCTAGTACCTGTGGTGGCAATATCCGGAGGTCCGGAACTTCTAATCACTGGTGGGATCGGTATGGACGGACATCTAACGAGCTTGCGGACACCACGGACACGGACGCTACAGACGTACTTGGCTGCATCGCCTTCGAGACGATGAATTCGGCTACCGAATCTGCATCGCCAGCAGCCGTCGTTGCCTTTTGGGGTGGCAAACGAAATCAGCTGCTGTACACATTGAGTGGTCGGAGTCCGATTTTCGGCAACGAGCGGCTGAGCGACTATTGGCATCTTGCAGATCCCGCGGGTGACCTTTGCGCCTAGGAGACTCGTTCAGCAGTTTTAAACCGTAAACTGAGCCTCCGTGGCTAGGAGCCGATCGTATTGGTTTTAAAACCAACGGTCAGCTCCCCTAAAGCCACTCCGCGTCTGCCTCATAAAGCTACCATGTCTTTTTTCAACCGCACGGCTTGCCTCGCAACTGTAGTGCAAACCATTACGCTTTGAAATAGCATCACCCACAAGGCCAGAAATCCAGCGCATTTGCGTGCACTACGCTGTCGCAGAGCCAGCAGGGGATAATCGGCTGATCGTGGGTGATCTGCTTATTACATGATTTTTTGGCACAGACATTAGAAAACTCCATATAATAAAATTTGAACAAAATTAAAAATCAAATAATATATCAAAACAAATGGCTATCAAACCAGTGTGCCAGACAAACGCTAATAGGAGGAGAGGAGAAACAGTTGCAGCAGCAGCTAATGAGAGAGCTACTGAACCGAAAGTTACGAGAGCGAGAGAGAAAAGAACAGTTATTTAAGTTTAGGATAGGAGAGAGTGATAATACAACAAAAGCTACAAGACGAGAGCGGACTGTAATGCAAAATGTAATGCGTAATCACTCACTGCAACAACACAAACACGACAAGCCGACGCCGAAAAATAAAAAGTTAAATAATGTTTTAACACAAATCAAAGGGCATGCACTCGCGGAATAGAATAGGTTTCCGGATTGTAGGCTGGTTAGGAAGTTAATAAAGTTTATTTAGGAAAACACCGGCTGTTTATTCAAAACAAAAGGAAAAAATGCGGAGCAAAACAAAAAGCGTCTGATCACTACGAAAGAGAACGAACGAAAAAGAGCCGGCTTTGCATAGCGCAAAACATTAGCGCCTAGATCTCAGAGACTATAAAAGCTAGAGCAACCAAATTTGCATCCACCCCTGAAATATCGGACCTTGACGAGTTTGTTTCAAAATTTCGAAAATCTGGAGCATCCACAGATCTCAGAGACTATTAGACCTGACTGTCGAGCTCTCACTGCTACAAAACTATTTGTAATTTTTTTCACTGCAGAACTCACTGTTACAAGTGTATTTCTTTTGCTCAGAGAGCTCACTGCTACAAGTGTGCCCAAAAATTCGCCCCACCCCTTCCGCAGCCATAAACAACGAAAATCTGTGGCAACCACAATTTTGAAGATAGGAGAAAATTAAAACGCACAATTATAGAGAATGGCCATATCTACCAGATTGCTGAATCTTGCCGAATCCGAATAAGATCGGATTATTATTATAGCCAAAAGTAACAAAATCAATTTGCGGTGGTTACGCAGCGCCCGTCGACACGTTCTGACTGATTTTCTGTCTCTCTCGCACGCACTCTTTGTCGTTTAATGTAGCAATACTGACTATGTATCGGGTATAAATGTAGAGTTGCGGTCGGAGCAGCAACTCACAACGTTCCCCCTCGTTTAGTTTTTCCATTCTGTTGGGTCCCAACTCCCGGTCGTTATTCCTAATCGCTTGCGCAGTCGCGTTATTAAACCCATGGTTGTCTGCTTACAAGCAGTGAGGCCATGCTAGGGTTGACTCTTGCCTTCACGGGGCTAAGAGTTCAGAGCCGGATCCGCGCTAGTCGGGAGCCTTGCTCAACCGAGCCTGCACCACCAACTTAATGGCGACGAGTCAGGAAGCGTACCTAGGAGAACTGCCAGTTTTAACGGGACAGGGGCGGCTTTAGCATTAGCCTAGAAGCTATTTCAGCAGGATGTCACCCGCTTGCTGAAGTTCTGTGAATACTGACGCCGTCAGCCCAAAACGTCGTTCCGTGCCGGTATTTCCAGTTTTTTAATCAAGGCTGTACTGGTCTCGGCCTTGATGCCGTGGTTTTGTCGCCTCCTGCAGCGGCTCGCCGTGGTGGTTGGTAGGCTTCATTACCTTTAGTAAAAATGCATCCTAGTACGTCCCATATCACCAATAGTACAGTGTCCAAAAACTTAATTTTGGCACTGTGTATCCACCTTGATACAGTGGCGGCCCCTGGTGGGCGTAAGCTAATCTATGCTACATGTAGATGTAGCAGATGTAGAAGTACATAATCCTAGATCAGTACGAAGCTGTGGATCGTAGCTCGCCCTCTGCCGGTGCCTCATTTGTTTCGCTGCATGCACTGGTCGGCAGCTGATATATCGATCTGCTGGCATGACGAGCAACACTTGCAGCGAAGAACAAGAACAAGACGGCAAAGTCAAAGAGCAAAGAGAAAATTCGACAGTTAACAACAAAAATATAAAGTGCTACAAAAAGACATAGAAAGCAATAGGGAGAACAATCTCACCCCTCCCCTTGGCCTAGGGGTGGCCAAGGGGGCGCATTTCGTCATCCTGCCGTCCGGGTGCTAAAGATGCGGCTCCGCTTGGCTTGAGGGCCTCCCCGGTATGTACCGGTCACACCAGTAGGACTATTCACTATTTTGTCTCTTTTCCCCTTCTGCAGGCATTTGGGCTAAATAGCCATCCGCGCGGCAGCACCAGGAAAACGCGTCCGCACTTTTCACATACACTTCACTTCTCTGTTTGTAAGTAGGTACAGCAACGGACAGCACATGTTTGTACGTGTGTACAGCAAAGGATTTTGCCAACATTTCTTGAAATCTGACTCAAATTTGTTATGAACAAATTAAGGTGGGGACCGAAATCCTTTTCAAAATTTAAGCATTTATTTTATATATAATTAAAGTACATATGGGCTTTTCCGGGTCGCGAACGTACTCTCGTACGCTTTTGATGTAGGAGAAGGGTTCGGCTGTGACACCGCTTTGTTTTTAACTCATAACTTGTGACCAAATTGTTATATATGTATATAACATATATCTATGTTAAGCTGCAGACCTTAGCTAACAACTGGCGAAAAACTAAATTGATTCAGTCGACTTTAAAAATTTTATTAAGTATTTAGTAAAGTAGCTATTTAAAGCCAACAAAAATTTTTGTTCCGGTGTGGCCACCCTTGAAAATTATTCTAAAAAATGGGAAAAACGAGATGAAACCACTGCAGGTATATATTCAAAGTTAAAATGTATTTATTTATTATATTATTCATTCGTTATTATTAGCCTTCCACTGGAGTTGGATCTTGGATCTCTTAATTCGGCAGTTCGGCTGAAGAAGTTGTTTTTCCGCGCTTAGCCGATTACTGGCATTGCCGCATTGGATTCTTTTTCTCTCCTGGCCATTTTTGGGGTGCCACTTTGCAGGGACCGACTTTATCTAATATGGAAGCTGAAGAGAGGAAACTGAAAAGTAAATGGATGTGACTTCATCGGAGCTTCTTTGACGTGGCCAACAGTCGGATCAGGCAATACCACAATGTCCGTCCTCGTCTATTTGATTCTCGCTGGCAGCCATTGACTATGAAAGTTCAACGGTTTCAACATAGTCAACCTTTAAAGCAGTTACAGTGGGCTTAAGAACTAATAGTACATGTACAGTGGTATTAGAAGATAGTACTGCTGCATTATTTTGATATATTTGTCAAAAACGGGTGGCCACACCCGAATTCGGAAGTGATTTTCAAACTGCACAAAAATGGAGATTACGTACATTGTGTAGGCTATCTGTATTAAATCACAAAAATATAATACATTTACTGTCTAAATATGCATAGACCTGTTCGATTGATTTACATCGATTTATAGTACTTTTTAAAAATGTATCATAGAACTTTCACGTAAAGTTACACGCAATCAAAAGGAATTCTTTTTCGGAGAGCAAGCAGACGTCACAGTCTCTTTGGTATTTGCATAAAACAGTGTGTAGTGAGATATGCACGCTTGACGATTGTCGAGATTCCATATATCTCCTTTCCGTG
>CM017781.1:36876252-36925268 GCA_008121275.1 Drosophila lowei | reverse complement strand
AACTCCTGCTGTGGTCGTAATACTCCTAGGTTGGGAAGCTACCAAGGAGGCTGTGGTGGCTTGACTAGGAATCAGCGGCGCCGACGTAACTATTACTTTCGACTTCGGCGGCCTGTTCCCTGCACTACTACTTCCAGATTGCGAAGGCGCACTCGTTGTTGTGGGGGTGACTTGCCCCTCCATTATTCGGTTACTTCTTCTGGGGGAATGTTGCATCCTTCTATTCCCTAGAAGTTCCAGCTAATCGACGCTGCCTGCGTCTGCTTTGGGTCGCTGCCTGCGGCCAGCGCAAATTGCCCTTGCAGTTCCTTGCCTAGGACTGCGAATAAAAGATCATGTCGATGGTCCCGCGGAGTTGCCTTTAACAGCACCAATTAAATCCGCGCTAGCAGTTAATCTGTCGCAAGTTGCTGGCTGGCTGACTGCCGTAGCTGGCACTGCCGTAGCTGTAGCTGTTTTATTCTATAAATACATCGGTCATAACCTAGTACAATGTTTCTAAATAACCTCACCGCAGTATGTCCTCCTGCTTTAACCTCTCGACAGTAAAAGTGAAGCTTAAAATTATGGCGGCCTCGTGGTAGCCGAAAAATATGCCCGTTCATTCGTGGCTGGAAATTCAACATCTATCGATATACAATTAAATACTAAATAGCCTATCGCGGTCAACTATCGACCGTCGACAAATATGAAACAGTTTGGGTTGGATTACGGGACCAGCCATTAAAACGTCGTTCAGGGAATATCCAGATGATGTTGAAGCGGATATTAGTTTGGTCGTAGAACTATCATCCTTCATGACGCAATGGTGAGGCAAAAAATATCGGCAGTTGCTGATTGACTGGGCAGGAACCTGAGACATATGGCCTAAATCAAGGTACTCCTTTATAAATGCTGCATACTGAGATTTAACATCAGGGCGACGATCTAACTTTCTCTCAAGGGTCAGGAATCTACAAAGCGCTTGATTGTAAGATTCTCCAAGGAGATCCAAATTATATTTTGCTGGCAGCCGAACACAATAATCGCCTTTATGTAGTCGACGGAAATGCTGCACAAAGTGTGCTTCACAATCTAGCTCTTCTTTGCTAGACTTTACTATTGGTTCGATGCAATTTTCTACCTCCCAAAACCTCCGAAGAAGCACCTCAAGCCGATCCTCTGGACTATTATCCTCAGCAGCTACGGCCCGAGCGCGAGAGACCATCAACGAGGAACCTTTTAAACGCGAACAACCTCCAGACACGACCCATCCCAAGCGCGTTTTCTGAATTGAAGGCAATCCTGGCAGTAGCTTGACCTGACCAACACACAGGAGTTCGAAAAACAGACTTGCGCCAATTAGCAGATCGACGCGCTGCGGCTTATAAAACTCCGGATCAGCTAGTGGTATGTTCGATGGAATGTTCCAGTTTTGAGTGTCAATTCCAAAGCTTGGCTGTCGATCGGTTATGCTAGAGGCTACAATGGCAGTGATGAGAGTTGAGTAATCCGATGAGCGAGAGTGCAGGCTAACGTTGACCGAAAATCCATCCGTGACGAAGCTAGAGTCGCCTATTCCCGAGACTGCAGTCGATGATTTCATTTTTCGAAGCTGAAGCTGATTCACGAAACGAGAAGTTATTAGATGCAACTGGGAGCCGGAATCCAGCAACGCTCGGCAGGGAACTAAAACTCCGGAACGATTTTTGACTAAGACCGTGGCCGTGGCAAGTAGAACAACACCATTCCTGAGATCTTGGGCAATAAGGGCAGACGAGGTAGCCGCTGAAGTAGAGGGCTCAGTGGCATGCTCGGACGGCGTAGACTCAGACAGCGCAGACTGAGATGGAGTATACGGCGCTGATTTCCTTTGGACTGCGGTATCTTCAGGGCTACCAAAATGAAGGAGGGTATGGTGTCTACCCCCGCAGGTACGACAGTTGCTCGAGGTGCACTGAAGTAATCGATGCCCTGTTCTGAGACAATTTATACACAACGAAAGCCGCTTGGCTTCTTTATGGCGATTTGTGGGGACAGCGCTTTAAACTTCTGACAGTGCTGGACCTCGTGAGCACCATCGTTGCACAGCGCGCAGCGTGCTACGGTTTGGTTCGTTGTAACCAATGTGGACCTAGAATTATTATGCTTTCTACTTCTGCCCACCTGACTGCTCAACGCATAGCTTGCCATAGAAAAGTCCATCGTCTCCAATGATCTGCATCGCTGCTCCAAGAACGAGGCCATAGATTCCCACGACGGAATTAAGTTTGCGAATGCGGGGTCGTTGAATCGTTCCTCCCACTTCTCTTGGCTCGCTGGATCCAGTTTTCGGAGAAGCTCCTGCACGACGATGCATCCTGCGATCTGCTCAGTGGTGCCCAAACCCTGGAGCGCGCGCATATGTGAATTGAACTTGTCTGAAAGCTCCCGAAGCATGACCACTGACCCAGGTTCCACAGCCTGGAGCGCCAAGATCTCATTGATGTGTGCCTGAAAGACCAATCGCCAATTATTGAATCTGTTTTCCAACAAATCTAATGCCACAGCATAATTGCCATCTGAGATTTCCAGCGACCGAACAGTCTCAATGCCGAATCCCGCAGACAGGAACGCAAATGCTGGAGCTTTTCTATGTTTGTTAAGTCCGGATGGCTGTCGATGATGGTGGCAAACATTGAATAGAAGTCCGTCCAGTTCGCATACCCGCCGCTAAACGTCGGCAATTGTATAGGAGGCAGGGATGGTACTTGTCTACGGTGAGGTAGAAATTGCGAGCCGGCAAACTCAACCGTAGTGTTTCCTCCAGCCAAGGTAGAATGAAACGGCATGCGGCCGCTACTCTTAGCCATTTCCCTCATAATCGCCGCCTTCAGCGAGCTGGCAAGTGACTCAAAAATGTCACACAAACCACTGTGAATTTCGCTTCGATCCAATTCCTCAAGCTCACCGTGAAACATCTCAAATTTGCCGATCAACTTCTCGACTTGCTCTTGCTTTACCACGAGCATGTAATAGTCACAGTCCGACGACTCATTCTGCCAAGCGGTTGCTAACCTTTTCATTTTCTCGCATAATTCCGTTGACTTAAGCTTCAAAAAAGACACTGGTCATTGCTCACTGGTCATTGGAATTTCGTTAGCAGCATTAATTTCCATGGTAGCGGCAGCGTTAGCAGAAAGACCAACGTCTCTAGCGGGAAAATGATCGCAAAGAGTAACACGAGCAATAGACGACAATAACCGAGCACAGCAATCGAACAGCTATGTACAAACCGTATATACAAAGGCGGCCGGTGTAAGAAACGTTTCTTGCGGGAAGATGACCGAAAAGAGAAGCGCAAGCCAACAGCTACGTGCACTACCGAATATGCAAGGGAGGCCGGTGTATATATGTATGGATAACTTATGTGGTCGATGACACTGGTTGAGATGGCAATTAGTTTAGATCTTTGAATGCTATATTAGTTTGTGATTGCACTGATGGATTATTTATTGCACAATCACGTCGGGGTCACCAAATGTTAAGCTAAGCTAAAGTTAATGAAAGTCGAGAGGTTGTATATAATTTACAATTTATTGCATATGTAAACCAACTTATCGCGTATGTACATATGGGGATTGTTGCGTGACCTTCCATCCATGGCGGCGATTATTTGTTATTGATCTTAATTATGAAGTCTAGTGTAAGTTAGGCTAGGGCAAAGCGGGAGCGCAATAAAAGCTCGCTCTCTCGCTCTTGGCGAATTCGCCCCGCTTTGCCACCGTAGGTTAGCTAGAGTAAGAGATTTGAATTGTGAAGGAAATATAGTTGTTCGCTAACATTGAAATAGATCGAGCGTATCAATTTTTCGCCCCGCCGAATAAATAATTTAAATTACAGCCACCCAAAGTTTTCGGTTAATTCATTAGAAAAACTCTTCTAATTTTTCATGGCGCCCCCGGGTGGACGGTCACGCAACATTTTTTTTTTTTTTTAATGTTAGCGGTCTTCAGACCGCAGGGTTTGAGTTGACTAAGTGGTTTTCAAACTCACCCGAGATCACCGCATCTGAGAGCACAGCCAAACCCATAACAATCTCGGATTCAGAGTCGACAAAGGCGTTAGGAATCTCATGGTTACCTACTGACGATGCCTTTAAGTTCAAAATTGACAATTCAGTTATGGGTCTCCGAGCGACAAAACGGAACATACTATCGGTGACATCAAAGTTGTTTGACCCCCTTGGTTTATTAAGTCCTATCGTTATAAAAGGCAAGATCCTATTGCAGGAGCTTTGGCTTAACAAACTAGATTGGGATGAGTCGATCCCGCTGCATTTGGAAACAGCGTGGAATAAGTTGAAAAATACACTATCTCAATTGGAAGACATATCCATATCTCGGTTTGTGTATTCCGATCCGATGTCACCGGTTCAAATACATGCCTTTCCATGAGAGCCTGTGGAGCGTGCGTCTATATACGTAACAGAACTGCAGAAGGTTTAAAAATATCATTGTTGACTTCCAAAGTAGCGCCGCTCAAGACCAAAACGCTCCCAAGGCTTGAGTTATGTACCGCTCACCTTCTCGCAGATCTCTGTCACAGAATCAAGCCCCTATTAAACGTGCCCATTGAACGAGTCGTTTATTGGTCGGATTCAGAGGTAACTCTTCATTGGATCCGGTCTCATCCATCGTCGTTGTCGACTTTCGTTTCGAATAGAGTGGCTGAGATTCAAGAACGGTCAGATGATGCTACGAGGCGGCATGTACCCACGAAACAGAACCCAGCAGATATTGTCTCAAGAGGTTGTGACGTCAACGAAATCGTTCAGTCAATTTGGTTCGAAGGACCATCATTTCTGAAAGAGGAAGAAGAAAACTGGCCCAAGAACGCTAATTTCGATCACTCCGATGATCTTCAGCTGGAAAAGAGGAAGACTGCGGTCGGGCTGACCGCTGCTGTGCGAAGTACGGAGCTGTTAGATGTCATCGAGAGATTCTCGTCACACCTCAAACTGCTTACAGTGTTGTGTATGTGTTCCGCTTTATAAGAAAATGTAAAGACCCAAGCCTAAATTTCGAAACAACTGTCTCACCGACCGAATACAATGAAGCCTTTTATAAAATTGTCGAAATCGTCCATACGATGCCAAGTTTCCTCTTCTTTTGACTAAGCGCTCGCAATTCGTGCGAAGCTATATTCGTCATCTGCACCATTCGAATTTTCATGTCGGCCCACGAGCACTTGTGAGCATCCTTCGACAGAGCGTTTGGATAGTGAACGCTCAGGAGGTCTGCCGTCAGACAGTTCGATCGTGTATGCGCTGTCTTAAATGCAAGCCGCGATTGCTGACGCAACTCATGGGGAATTTACCCGCAGATCGACTCCGTGCTCTCCGCCCATTTTCAATTTGCGTCGTTGATTTTTGTGGACCAGTGCACACGACATTGAAAATTCGCGGAAGGCCCCCATACAAGTCATACATTGCGCTTTTTGTTTGTTTTGCGTCCAAGGCGGTTCACCTAGAAGTAGTTTCCGATCTAACCACTGACTGTTTTTTGTTGGCTTTCCAAAGGTTCGTCGGGCGCCGAGGATATCCCCAAGTCGTCCATTGCGACAACGGGACGAACTTCGTCGGAGCGAGCCGCCATCTCAGCGCTCTGCGGATCAGGCTCAAGGAGCAGGGGAGACGCAATTCGCGACTTCGCGTCAAAAACGGAAACGGATGGGAGGGCTATGGGAGGCAGGTGTAAAACTGCCAAGAGCCTACTCCTACGGGCGGTTCATCCTAACCGCCGAAGAGCTCGCCCATCGGCATCGAGGCCATAATGAACTCGAGGCCGCTGGGAGCCATCAGCCAAGATCCAAGCGACGGCGAGGCCCTAACACCCGGGCACCTGCTGACAGGCGGGTCGCTCATCGCCCCCCCAGCACTGCGGACTCCGGACCAGGAGAGTCTCAGTTGCTTGCGGCGATGGCGACTTGTCTCGTCAGTCAGGCAAGCGTTGGCAGCGATGGTCCCGCGAATATGTCCTGGGGCTGCAAATTCGGGGCAAATGGCACCAGCGGCAACCGAACCTCGAGGAAGGAGACCTCGTCATCGTGGCCGAGGACAATCTGCCGCCTCAGGAGTGGCTCGTAGGGAGGGTCATCGCCACGCACGCAGGAGAGGACGGCATGGTCAGGGTCGTCGAAATAAGAACTAGCACTGGAGCGGTTTTTCGGCGGGCCATACACAAGTTGGCTCCGCTCCCAATGTGTTGAAGCCGTGCAGGCCTTCAACGGGGCCGGTGTTGCGTGACCTTCCATCTCTGGCGGCGATGATTTGTTTATTTGATCGTAATTATGAAGTCTAGTGTAAGTTAGGCTAGGGCAAAGCGGGAGCGCAATAAAAGCTCGCTCTCTCGCTCTTGGCGAATTCGCCCCGCTTTGCCACCGTAGGTTAGCTAGAGTAAGAGATTTGAATTGTGAAGAAAATATAGTTGTTCGCTAATATTGAAGGAGATCGAGCGTATTCATTTTCACCCCGCCAAATAAATAATTAAATTACAGCCACCCAAAGTTTTCGGTTATTTTCATTTAGAAAATAATTTTCTAATTTTTCAAAGATTGTGATTAACTGAGTCGAAAGCTTTACTAAAATCAGTATATCATCAGATTGACACTGTTTTTGCAAATCCGGCAGTTACATAGGTGGAAAATTCAAGGAGGTTAGACGAAACTAAGCGACGTTTTACAAATCCGTGCTGTGATTCTGATAACGGGGAACTACAAAAGTGTCGGAGCTGAGAAGTAATAATTTGTTCGAAGAGTTTATGAATGGCAGATAAATTGGAGACACAAAGGTAGTTTGAAACATCTGATTTAGACCCCTCTTATGAATGGGAATTATGTAAGATTGTTTTCAGACGGTGGGAAAATCAGCAAGCTCGAGATAAAGGTTGAACAGTTTTAAGAGAGGCACGCAAAGAGAATCAAACCATATCTGGACCAGTGGAGAAAGAAAATGTACACGATTTTATATTAGTTAAAAGGCCATCATAACCAATAAAGGGGGGATACATAAAACTTGAACTATTTAAAAGGATAGGATATGAGTGCGCGGCACGAAAGTCGTTAGGTGTAGCGAGAATAGAGGGCAGGTTATAAGAAGGAGCAGAGTAGCAAAGTAGAAAAAATAAAGCAAATAGGTTAGCAATATCGGAATTGTTATCTGGGGATATTGTGAGGAATTACGTTTAGAGTTAAAAAACTTAAAGAATTGTTTAGGATCTCGTTTAAAGTTGAGCCAAGTAATTGTTATAGCATAGAGTATTACAAATGGAAAATTTCGATTTTGCAATTGAATACTTAGAAAAATCTGACTGCGAGCCAGGCATCTTAAACTTCTTATATAAACGAGATTTTATATTCCTTAGGTTTATTAGCCGCGGAGTGAACCAAATAGGGCCAGAAAGATTTCCGAGACTAAACTAATGGAAAACTAATGGAACAAAGGTAGGAAAGATGGAAAAAACATGAAAGTCGTCACGTAATGACCAATCGATCTGAGAAAGTGCGCTATTCAAAGAGATAAAATCATCCCTATCCGAGGGCTTTATGCAGGATTTGGTGGGACTAGAAGAAGGCAGCTGGACATCAATTTCCAGGGTGGAATGGTAAAGGTCTTCGGGAAAAGATAGAGGGGATCCTCTGTAGACTAGAGTATTCGTTGTATCGGTAGTAAAGACAAAGTCTAAAATCCTACCCATGCTGCATATGCCTTTTACCTGATCCAATGATGAATCGGACAGAGATTCAACGAAATCGTGCTGCATGAATGGGAAAATCTGGTTCGAGTCTTCGGATGGAGACCAAGAAATATTTGGAAAATTTAAATCTCTGTTTGTAGAGGGCGAATCTAAACGTAATTCAACGAAGGGCCGGTATTGTAGAATAAGCTCCAATATGTATATATGTATGTCGTATATTTGGTGATTCGTGTGGTATGTCGGCCGGTTGAAACGGGGGTGAAAACGTAACTGATTCTTACATGCAACGAAAACGTTAACTACTATTATTTCAATATTTTTATGCGCTTCGACAGAAAAGTGTTGGGAAGTTATGTCCGAACGGATAGCAATCAGGACACCGCCATATATATATTAAATTTGTCTATAAGAATCTCGGAATCAGAGATTGAGGAATTAAGCCAGGTTTCGGAAAAACCGATAATATCGGCCTCAAAAGTTGCACTATCAGTAAGTAACTTGTTGATCTTGCTGCCCAAACCACGAACATTCTGATAGGAAATCTTAACTGCACTGGGAGAAACTAGTTTTTGATACGGAAGGTGTAGCGGATGGAGATGGAGATAGAAGAATTCCAACTCGATGTTCCGGGTTAGTGGGACTGTTTGTAAACAGGTGACAAATCGTATGCACCGGCCAGAAATAAAGGTCAAGCTAACTATGGACATGTTTCGCTTGACCTTGAAGTTAAATTTAGTAACTACTTTCGAACCATGACCTCCGTAGCCGATGAGATATGTCGAGAAACGAAAATAGATTTTAGAGGGGCAACCGCAGTAAGAACAGATGGAGGGGTCACAGAATAATTCGTTGAGACGGGAACAGTGGACGTAGAGGTGTTAGTTGGAAAAGCAGGAGTTATGGGAGTTGAGGTTGAAGGAGCCTCAACATCCCTCCGGATAGCAGCGTTAGCGGCTTTAAATAGGGCCACAGAAGCGCTTGCGACGGCTTCCTCGTTGACTTTCGGTCGGACATCCTGGTCAGACACGGTCGCAGGAGAGGCGGCAGGTGCGACTGCAGGAGAGACTGCAGATGAGGTCGCCGTCGTAGTCGGTGCAATGGAACCATTAAAACAAAGGTCCATGGCATCAAAATTTATTAGTGACGGTGATCGAGATTGAGATGCAGGTGCAGGTGATCCCGGGACTGGAAGAGAAACGACCGGATTAGAGTTTGGCAAATAATTGTTAACCTTCTTTCGCTTTGGCGACTCAGTCAAAATTTTAAGGTTTTTGAAATGAGACTCCATCGCGAAAAACTTATCCTGTAGCATTTTGAATCCGGAGTTGAGCGCAGCGATTTCAGTATGAGTCTGTCTCATAAAAACCCGCATGTCGTTCTCAATAGCTCTGCAGTCCAAACAGGTCCAGTTGAGACCGCAGCGAGTCTGTATGAGGTCGACTACGCGTCCTCCAATTTGCCCAAAGTCGGCGCAAACAGTGTGTGCCATGTTATCACACAACCAGCAGAAGGTGAAGGTTTGCCGTGTGGCAGCTGAGCGGCAGCGTTTAGCACAACAAATACTCCTTATGAAAAGATGAGGAAAATAAATAAGAGAAAGGTAAGATTAATCGAGGAAATACTTGAACGATGATTCTAAGTCGAAACTAATAATGATCAAGTAGCACAAACAATAACACAGATCAATACAACAACAACAACGAACAAACGGCTGTCGCAAAAACGCAAACACAAAACGAACACGAACGAGGGGGAACGTTGTGAGTTGCTGCTGCGACCGCAACTCTACATTTATACCCGATACATAGTCAGTATGGCTACATTAAACGACAAAGAGTGCGTGCGAGAGAGACAGAAAATCAGTCAGAACGTGTCGACGGGCGCTGCGTAGCCACTGCAAATTGATTTTTTACTTTTGGCTATAATAATAATCCGATCTTACTCGGATTCGGCAAGGTTCGGCAATCTGGTAGATATGGCCATTCTCTATGATTGTGCGTTTTTAATTTTCTCCTATCTTCAAAATTGTGGTTGCCACATTTTCGTTGTTTAAGGCTGCGGAAGGGGGTGGGGCGAATTTTTGAAACACACTTGTAGCAGTGAGCTCTCTGAGCAATAAGAAATACACTTGTAACAGTGAGTTCTGCAGTGAAAAATTACAAATAGTTTTGTAGCAGTGAGAGCTCTACAGTCAGGCCTAATAGTCTCTGAGATCTGTGGACGCTCCAGATTTTCGTCGTTTGCGGGGGCGGAAGGGGGTGGGGCGAAATTTTGAAACAAACTCGTCAAGGTCCGATATTTCAGGAGTGTGGATACCAAATTTTTGCTTGCTCTTATAGTCTCTAATGTTTTGCGCTAAGCAAAGCCGGCTATGATCGTGTGTGAGATCTAGGCGCTAATGATTTTCAGCAGTCTAGAAGAGGCATTCTCTACGATTCTGCGTTTTGGCCGTATCTTTAAAATGGACGATTTTCGTTGTTTTGTGGGGGCGGAAGTGGGCGGGGCGAAGTTTTGAAATACAGTAACAGTGACATATTTGGGCGTTGAGCAAAAACTGAAAGTGGCGATGCAGTTTTCTTCATTCTGGCTATAACCGAATGATAACGAACCGATTCAGATTCAGCAGTCTAGAAGATGTGGTCATTCTCTACAATTACGATTCTGCGTTTTGGTTTTAATCGAATTAGTGGTATCTTTAAAATTGTGGATAAGACCCTAAACGGTTTTTCGTTCTTTGTGGAAGGAACAACGGAAGTGGGCGGGGCGAAGTTTTGCGGCTCAAATACAGGGCTGTGCTCAACAGATGACATATCACAGAAGTCTGGATACAAAATGTCGTTGCTCTAGCTCTTATAGTCTTTGAGCACTAGGCGCTAATAGGGACGGACAGACGGACAGACGGACGGACGGACGGACGGACGGACGGACAGACAGACATGGCTCAATCGACTCGGCTATTGATGCTGATCAAGAATATATATACTTTATGGGGTCGGAAATCCACTTTTACCACAAATCTAATATACCCCAATACTCATTTTGAGTATCGGGTATAAAAACACAAACACAAAGCGTCAGACACGGAGAGGGAGGCGGCAAACGCGTTACGACTGTGTTAGTCTTTATGCAGAGAAGATTAAAGATTTTTTTCGTTCGTTCTCTTTCGTAGTGATCAGACGCGTTTTTGTTTTGCGCTCCGCATTTTTTCCTTTTGTTTTGAATAAACAGCCGGTGTTTTCCTAAATAAACTTTAATTAACTTCCTAACCAGCCTACAATCTGGAAACCTATTCTATTCCGCGAGTGCATGCCCTTTGATTTGTGTTAAAACATTATTTAACTTTTTATTTTTCGGCGTCGGCTTGTCGTGTTTGTGTTGTTGCAATGAGTGAGTACGCATTACATTGCATTACAGTCCGCTCTCGTCTTGTAGCTTTTGTTGTATTATCACTCTCTCCCTATCACCTAAACTTAAATAACTGTTCTTTCTCTCTCGCTCTCGTAACTTTCTGTTCAGTAGCTCTCTCTCTCTCATTAGCTGCTGCTGCAACTGTTCTCCTCTCCTCCTATTAGCGTTTGTCTGGCACACTGGTTTGATAGCCATTTGTTTTGATATATTATTTGATTTTAATTTTGTTTAAATTTTTATTATGGAGTTTTCTGTTGTCTGTGCCAAAAAATCATGCAATAAGCAGATCACCCACGATCAGCCGATTATCCCCTGCTGGCTCTGCGACAGCGTAGTGCACGCAAAATGCGCAGGATTTTCTGGCCTTGTGGGTGATGCTATTTCAAAGCGTAATGGTTTGCACTACAGTTGCGAGGCATGCCGTGCGGTTGAAAAAGACATGGTAGCTTTTATGAGGCAGACGCGGAGTGGCTTTAGGGAGCTGACCGTTGGTTTTAAAAACCAATACGATCGGCTCCTAGCCATGGAGGCTCAGTTTAGCGGTTTAAAACTGCTGAATGAGTCTCCTAGGCGCAAAAAGGTCACTCCGCGGGATCTGCAAGTGCCAATAGTCGCTCAGCCGCTCGTTGCCGAAAATCGGACTCCGACCACTCAATGTGTACAGCAGCTGATTTCGTTTGCCACCCCAAGAGCAACGACGGCTGCTGGCGATGCAGATTCGGTAGCCGAATAGCGTCCGTGTCCGTGGTGTCCGCAAGCTCGTTAGTTGTCCCGTCCATACCGATCCCACCAGTGATTAGAAGTTCCGGACCTCCGGATATTGCCACCACAGGTACTAGGCCTGTGGTGCCCAAACCACTGGTGGGAGTCCCACCAAAACGACAAGTTTTTGTCTCACGGCTGGCCCCTGACCTCACATCGAATGATGTAACTGCTTTTATTCAAAGCAGAATAAAAGCCGTGGGTTTAAAGGTGGAGAAGTTTAATTTCTCTTATGCCAGGGAGATATCTTCGTTCAAGATAAGTGTCTCCCCAACTCACTTTGACACCATTTGCTCTGCCAAATTTTGGCCAGAGCATTTGGTGGTGAAGGAGTTTAAGGCAAAGAAGAAGAATAGGCCCCCAATAACTCTCACAAATCATCCCAGTGTGCCATCCTCATCCTCAACGTCAACCCTTCTAAAAAACTAACTTCCCTCTTAGTAACTTATCAGAATGTTAGAGGCCTGCGTAGTAAACTCAGCATTCTTTTCCGGGATAGTGTTGCATTTGCTTCCCACGTTATTGTGCTTACCGAAACCTGGTTAAAGCCGGACATTCTTAGTTCCGAGGTTTTGACAGGCCGGTACACAACTTTAAGGAAAGATCGTTCGTCTCGACGTGCAGGAGGGGTTCTGATTGCAGTGAACTCTAACTTCGCGTCGGAACACTTCACAGTTCAAGTCCAACAGGAACTGGAATTCCTGTGTGTAAAACTGATTCTTCCCGCTTTCGCTATATTCATTACTTGCTCGTATATTCCACCTTCTTCGGATATCTCAATTTATGAGCAGCACTTGTCCGCTTTAACCGCTGTTTCTTCCTCGCTATCAGATAAAGATCATATGATAGTTCTTGGTGACTTCAACTTGCCAGGAACTGTTTGGTCTTCGGTAAACGAGTCTAGTATCCTAGTGCCCATGTCACGACATGACTTTGTTGACGGCTTGCTTGACCTGTCCCTGTCTCAAGTCAATCATGTGAAAAATTCCTTGGGTCGATTGCTTGATCTGTGCTTTGTATCGGATCCGACCATAGTGTTGTTAACCCGAGCCCTTCCGCTCACTATACCTGAAGACGCCTACCATCCTACTTTCGAGGTGTCGCTAGATATAGGACCAACTGTATTGGATCGGTCGAGTAGACTACCTGAACGTGTCCGCTGCTTTCGTAAAGCCGAGTTTGCGAAGCTTAATGACCTCATTAGGGATTTTGATTGGTCCGCTCTGTACTTGTGCACTGATGTCATAAAAGGCACAAACATCTTTTACAATGCTCTTGGCACATTTTTTGATTCTTGTGTCCCGCTTTCTTGTCCGATTAGATCTGGAAAACCCCCTTGGTTTACCAAATAGTTATCCAGTCTAAAAAACTTAAAATCAAAAAACTTATAAAAAATTTCAAGAAGTGGGTTCTCCTACTTCTCACTCTCGCTATGTAATAGCTCGGTCAAACTTTTCAGTTCTTAATGCTCAATGCTATAAGAACTACCTATCTCGATGCAGGATACGTTTTTCTCAGGACCCTAAACAGTTTTACTGCTTCGTAAACAGTAAGCGTAGAACGTCCGCACACCCATCCTCGCTATCATTTTGTAATACGTCGGCAAATAATGATCAGGCAATTGCCGATCTTTTTGCCCAATTTTTCCAAACCACCTATTCTGAGGAAAGCTACTCTGGTCATCCGTACCCATACGGTTTACCGAGGTCGAACGGCATTTTCAGTCCCTTGTTAAATGAATGTTCTCTACTTCATGATCTTCGACTAGTTAAGCCGGTGTTTTCACCGGGTCCAGACGGGGTTCCAGGTTGTGTACTCAGGTACTGCGCCGAGGCTCTGTGTGGACCTTTGCTTAAACTATTCACCCTGTCCATTGATTCTTCTTGCTTCCCCCCGATCTGGAAGGAATCGTTTATAATTCCTCTCCATAAAAAAGGTAGCAAGTCTGATGCAAAAAATTATAGAGGTATAGCAAAGTTATCCGCTATTCCTAAAATGTTTGAGAAGGTTTTAACTCCGCACTTGCAACATCTCTGCAAGTCACTTATATCTCCAACTCAGCATGGATTTATAAGGCGGCGATCAACCACCACGAACTTGTTAGAGTTTACCTCTTTCATTATTAAAGGCTTTCAAGGTAACTTACAGACGGATGTTATTTACACCGACTTCAGTAAAGCATTCGACTCTGTAAACCATTCCTTCTAGCACATAAACTTGACCTTCTAGGGTTTCCGCCCAACCTCCTGAGATGGATTTCTAGCTATCTTTGTTCCAGGTCTCAAAGAGTCCTCTTCAAAAACTCCCTCTCTTCACCAGTAAAGGTTTCTTCGGGGAGTACCACAGGGCAGCCATCTAGGCCCCTTACTCTTCACACTCTTTATTAATGACTTGCCTTCGGTATTAACAAACTCTCGAGTACTTATGTATGCGGATGATGTTAAACTCTGTGTCCAGTATAAGGACATTTCATTTCATTCTCGCTTGCAATCCGATCTCAATAACTTTCAGTCATGGTGCTGTGCAAACTTGTTACACCTTAATGCCTCGAAATGCAAAGTAATGACATTTCATCGTTCTAGCCCCTTGTTGGCTACCTATACCCTATGTGGCGGTTCTCTTGAGAGAATTACCCTGGTGAATGATCTTGGTGTCTTATTAGACGCAAAGTTAAAGTTTTCCGAACACATTTCTACCATGGTAAATAAGGCCATGGGCGTGCTTGGGTTTATAAAGAGGTGGTCAAAAAAGAATTTGACGACCCCTATATAACAAAGACTCTCTATACTACGCTAGTTCGTCCGATTTTTAGAATACGGCTCCTGTGTATGGTGCCCTCAATACAAAGTACACCAGGACCGTATAGAATCAGTACAGAAAAACTTTTTACTCTTTGCTCTGCGGGGCCTTAACTGGGATGCGGGTGTAAGACTCCCATCTTACTCTAGTAGACTACTATTAGTAAACCTCCCATCCTTAATTAACCGTAGAAAAATGCTTGGTGTGATATTTATGCACAACTTGATCGGGGGTGACATAGACAGCCCTGATCTGTTGAGCCGCATAAACTTCACGATTCCTATTAGACTGACTAGAAATTTTATACCGTTGTTCCTTCCACTTTGTAGATCGAATTATTCCTTGCATGAACCGTTTAGGGTCTTATGCTCGGATTATAATTCCCTCTACCATATTATATTCACCACTAATTCTCTTCCTCTTATTAAATTACTAATCCTTACTCACCTTTCTAGTAATTAGTAATTGTAGTGGTATTTGTATTTCGATTGCATGCTTAGTTTCTTAGTAAGTTTAGTGCTAATTTTCCTCGAATGTTAGTCTAACAGCTATCTTTCTTGCATGTTCGCGTTCGGTTCGGCTACGCGCCGTGCGTCATGCGGCAGCGCCCCTCGGTCGGTTGGGCGGGAGGAGGGCTGCGTTTTGCCTGGGATCCGCGCGTAACAGCCTTCTGCTGGTTTCACACGGGCCACTTGACGGTGCAGTAACTGCATCGCCTCTTGAAAGATGCAGTCATTGCATGTCAACGTCCAAATATTTTAATTAAAAAGAAAGATACAAATAGAGAGCGGCTCAGAATTGATTGCACCGACAATACATATGTCAACAACAATGCAGCGGTGACTTAGAATGACGGGGTAGGTAAGAAAGCACAAATTGGATTAAAAATTGGGAATAAATACACGAAAAAACGAGTACTGATTATGCACATATAGTAAACGGAATGCACGGTTAAAAACTCATTAAACGTTTATAGAACGCAATTACTCTCCTTAAATCACAGAAAATAATAATTGTTAGGCGAAGCGAAGTAAGACACGACCATCAGCAACGACAAATATTGATTGTTCAATCCGCCACCTGACTTATCGGTTCGGAAACACCCCTGACTTCCCGTGAGCTACCTGGGAACGATAAGCCAGGGCGGATCAGAGGCGGATCATAACAAATGGCGCCCAAAAGTAATAGAAGGGAAACATTTTAAACGCCAGTCTTAAGGACGCAGCTTAAAATGGAACCCTGAAAGAAGGAAACTCTTCCTCCGGGAATAAATCCTAGCCGTCGTAGCCTTTAAGAGGAGTAGAAGTTAGAAAAGAGACACGGTAGTTTTTTTGGCGGAGGTAGAAGTGAAGGAAGTGTGGGTCCCGAGATATGGTCCAGGCATTGCCAGGTGGTAGTAGCCTCGTTGGCCGACTCGTGGGGCTCACTTTCCGGATCTGATGAGAGGAAGAGTGGTCGGAGGATCTTTCGAGTCGCGGTCCGGGTTATGTCCAAAAGCAAAAACGCCGATTCAAAGGATCACGGTGATCCAAAAAAGAAGCAGCAAAGGGAGTTGGACCTCAAAAAAAATTAAGCGAAAATAAATAGCGAGGGGAAACGATGGGGTCCGCTCACCTGCAAAACGATATATGGAGTTGTTTGTCGTTTACCCAATAAATTAAATATGAATTGTTGTCTGAAGGTTTTTTTTGTACAATAGGTTTTTGGTGATTTAAAGTCGAGTTAGGAAAGCCAAAGGGGATATCACTTTTTTCGAGGACTGAAGATCCTCGCTAACATTGACAGAAAACAATTTTAGAAGTAGGCATTAGGTAGGTGTTCGGAATAAGACTTTTTGTTTGGGAAAGGAAATATTTTTATATATTCAGTATTGTATTTACTTAGGCGCCCGCGGGTATATGATACTGTTAAAGGTGCTTTATGTCATTTTTGTATACGTTTTGGTAGTCACTTTTACAAATTTTTGTCAAAACTGAGCATTAGACACGCACCCGTTTATTTATTTATTTATATTCATCAATTTATATATTTAAATTAATCAATTTATTGATTGGTTCATTGGATTGTTATTGGTTAATTTAACCTATTTATTTCTTTAAATGTATTTATTTATTTATTTAAATATTGAGGTAATTATTCACTATTTATTTATTGTACCATTTATTTATTTATTTGCTCGTTGTCATTAAATGTATTTAGGATTAATCAGCCAGGAGAGTAGGTTAGTCAGATCATAAAATATCCAATTTATTTAGCACCAGCATATATAGGTAAATTTAGCTATTCGAATTGGCGAGTAAGTAGGGAATAGGCGAAGGAGAAAAGTGGTTGATGAGTGACCCGGAGATTTTGAAGGGGTCGGGAAAGACTAGGCGTAGCCCGGAGGCACAGCGCAGGTACCAGCCGTGCAACATGCCGACGATGGTTAAGCCATCAGTAGGACGGAAGGGGCGACTGAAGGGGTTGAAAACGTGCACGCGGGGTTGTACCAGGAGGACCCAGAGGCCAGTGCAGTAGGTTCCCGTCCGAGTTAAGGTCAGCTGTGAATGCAGCGTTAGCCCAACAGGAGACCTACCGAGCGTCGCTCGGAAATGGAAGCGCTGAGATCATCGATGCAAATCAACGCTGTGGTGGGCTCGCTAAAAGCAGAGCGAACACCGAGTGATGTGGACGGAAGGAATCGGGGATCAAAGTCTGGGAGGAGGTCATCCGAAAGCACCCGCTAACCACCCGCACCCGCACAGCCAACGCACCTGTTCGTGGACAACCGGCCATTGGAAGCCAATCAAAGGACCCAAGCCGAGCAGTGGACCCAAGCCGATCAGAGGGCCCAAGCCGATCAGAAGTCTGTGGAGGATTGTTTGTTCCACGGAAGAGGCTCAGGAGCGAACACGAACAGGAATTGTCCGAGTAGGGGAAGCTAGGCAAGAGCAAGTGCAGATACGAAGATGGGGGCTTAGCTTCGATGGAGATCCAAAGGTGGAGATCATGTTCCGTGTTGAGCATCTGCAGACGGCATATCAAGTACCGTGGGCGGATGTGTTAAAAGCCTTTAACACACTAGTCAGTGGCCAGGGACTGGCTGGGACTGGTATTAGATGCATGTTTGGACGGTAGAAATGCCGGACTGGCGGAATCTAAGGTATGGTCTCCAGCAACAGTTCCAAGTGCGTCGGACAGAGTTCGAGCGAGAGCAAGAGCTCAGGGAACGTCGGCAACGCCACGGGGAGTCAGCAGACCAGTACATTCAGGAGATTTTGCTGCTGAGGTTAAGATTACTGAATCCGTTCTCAGATTATGATCTAATAAAGATCATAAAGATCAATATTAGGGATGCAATTTCGAGGGTGATTTACCCGATGCAGATAAAAATCTACAGAAGCTGCGAGAAAAGTGTGCAGATGCCGAGAAACTGCTGGCGACGCGATGGACAAGGAGCGGTCCAGATCATGGGGGTAGTAGGCGCATGGAAGACCACAAAGTCCATGAATTGAATTCGAACAGTCACGACCCGTAGGAGCAGACTGAGGCACTGGATGCTGTCCATAGGGCTAAGGAATCCGGGTGCGAACGCGCCCAGCTGAAGTGCTGGAATTGCGCTCAGCCGGGACACAGCTATTTTGAGTGTGAGTCGGCCGTGCGTAACCTATTCTGCTACAAGTGTGGGCTGGCCGGGGTCATCCTCCCCAAAAGCCCAAAATGTTGGCCGGGAAACGCGAAAAGGAGCACGACGCAGGAGTCGAGTTCCACGTCACCGCGAAGCTGCCAATAGATAGGTCCTCCAACGTTAAATTAGATACCCCTATGGAAAGAAGTAGCAATAAGGATGTTTACACTACTATATATAAGGTTAATCAAGCTGTGTTACCCGAGGCTAGATGGTCCGAGCGCAAGCCGATGAAGGAAAGACAGCTTCAGTACGAGCAGGCCAGGAATCGGATAATGGGAGACGAAGTCGCTGAGAGTATCCCAACGAGAGCAGTCAGAGCACAGCGGGCTCGGGACAGGTTCCAGGGACGCAAGAGGAGGCGGCTCCAGGTATGTGCCGCAGTCCACTCGGCAGTGCTCCAGGATGACAGGCCATTCGCGCGAGTGAGTTTAGGCACGAGGACGCTGATGAGACCACTGGATACAGGGGCATCGGTGTGCCTTCTGGGAAGAGGTGGCCTGGAACTGATAGGAGAATTAGAGCTGAAACTTCAAGATACAAAGAAATTCTCAGTAAAAACAGCAGATGGCACTCTTCATAAAATACTGGGACATGTGTCGGCGGTAATGACGTATGGAGTCCAGAAGCAGACTATGAGTTGTTCCTGTGTCCCTCGCTGAAACAACCGCTGTACCTAGGGGTCGTTTTCAGACACGTCTGGACCAGGGGAAGAACAACTTCAGGCCGTTTGATAAACACGGTTTGGGAAGAACGACACTCGAGAGGCACGATATACATTTAATCGAGGGAGCCGTACCCTTAAAGGAGCGTTTCTACCCGGTATCTCCCGCGGTGCAAGAGCTGTTGTTTGCCGAGGTGGAGCCAACCGCGTGATTGTGTTTGGATGCGCGGAAACTAATAAATTAACCGTGAAGGAGGATCACACGCTGCAGAGCATCGAGTCGATCCTAAGCTGCGTAGAGGATACCGTTTATATCAGCAGCATCGATTTGAAGCACGCATTTTGGCAGATAGAGCCTGAAAGTCGGACGTACATAGCATTCACGGTGCCGGGCTGACCGCTCTATCAGCTTAAATCAATGCCCTTCGAGCTGTGCAATGCAGCCCAGAAGCTGTGTCGGTTGATGGACCGAGTAATTCCGCAACGACTCCGAAGCCATGTGTTTGTGTACTTAAACGATCTGCTAGTTATTTCTCGGACGTTCGAGGAGCATGTACACCTGTTAGAGGAAGTGACCAAGTGTCTCAAGGCGGCCAACCTGACAATAAAAATAAAGAAATCAAAATTCTGCTATAAATATTTAAAGTATTTAGCAGACCTCGCAAATAACGGTTGACACTTTCGGGGTGTCTGATAAAAACCTCTTATTTAAGGACACATTGAGAAAAGGGATAGAAAAGACCCGATCAAATCTGTTTTTGCTCAACTCGCTCTTCGTTCTAGCAAAGACCCATTTTTCACTTCTCATTTGTTACTGTTTTTCATTGAGCATCTAGTCGCGAGCGAACGAAAAAAGTGTCTTTTGCGTATGTATGCGTGCTTGTAAGTGTGGTGCCTATGGCAACGATCACTTGCCTTTGTGAATTGTATGTGGTTGACTATTGGCGACTAAAATGAATTGAATTTATAATAGGTATAACTTCCCATCTCTTCTTCATCGTATCTGTTCAGTTTGCAGAAAATTTGCAAATATATAAAAATATACATATTACAATACAATAGCTCAAAAGATGCGGAAAACATAAATAAAACGAGGGGGAACGTTGTGAGTTGCTGCTGCGACCGCCACTCTACATTTATACCCGATACATAGTCAGTATGGCTACATTAAACGACAAAGAGTGCGTGCGAGAGAGACAGAAAATCAGTCAGAATGTGTCGACGGGCGCTGCGTAACCACTGCAAATTGATTTGTTACTTTTGGCTATAATATTAATCCGATAATCCGATTCGGCAATCTGGCAGATATGGCCATTCTCTATGATTGTGCGTTTTTCATTTTCTCCTATCTTCAAAATTGTGGTTGCCACAGATTTTCGTCCTTTGTGGGGGCGGAAGGGGGTGGGGCGAAATATTGAAATAAACTTGTAACAGTGAGATCTCTACAGTGAGCAAAATGAAATACACTTGTAACAGTGAGTTCTGCAGTGAAAAATTACAAAGAGTTTTGTAACAGTGAGAGCTCTACAGTCAGGTCTAATAGTCTCTGAGATCTGTGGATGTAACAGATTTTCGTCCTTTGCGGTGGGGCGAAATTTTGAAACGAAGTCGTCAAGGTCCGATATCACAGGAGTGTGGATACCAAATTTGGTTGCTTTAGCTTTTATAGACTCTGAGATCTAGGAACTCACTTTTAGCTACAGGCAAAGCCGGCTATGATACGTGTGTGTTAGAGAGAGACAGGGCGAGAACAAATTAAATTGTTTTCTTCATTCTGGCTATAATAATGATACGATCTGATTCCGATTCTGCAGTCTAGAAGATATGGTCATTCTCTACGATTCTGCGTTTTGGTTTTCTCGTATCTTTAAAATTGTGGATGCCACAGATTTTCGTCCTTTGTGGGGCGGAAGTGGGCGGGGCGATGTTTTGAAATATACTAGTAACAGTGACATATCACAGAGGTCTAGATACAAAATGTCGTTGCTCAAGCTTTTATAGTCTTTGAGCACTAGGCGCTCATAGGGACGGACGGACGGACGGACAGACAGACATGGCTCAATCGACTCGGCTATTGATGCTGATCAAGAATATATATACTTTATGGGGTCGGAAACGCTTCCTTCAGGACGTTACACACATCCACTTTTACCACAAATCTAGTATACCCCAATACTCATTTTGAGTATCGTGTATAAAAACATAAACACGAAAAAAAAATAAAAACACTTTACTCAGACACTTTTTGGTTCTGCTCATCTACGGACACATTTTCTCTGAGCGCTTGATCAAAAGTGTCTTTCTAAGTTGTTATTGTGAGGCACGATCGTGTGTTGGCTCCACCGAAAACACGAAACACATAACACAAGCGAAGAGACAAAAAGTGTTCTGCTCAGTGAGAGACCGAGTCTGCGTGGTCTTTTTCTGTTTCGTCAGTGACGAGACAGCAAAGCTATGGTATGGTATGCGAGCTATGGTATTTAGGGTACACCGTAGGCGACGGCGCATTCTGTCGACGGCCGATAGTTGACCGCGATAGGCGAGATAGTATTAGATCTAGTATTTAATGTATATCGATAAAAGGTGCCGCCATAATTTTAAGCTTCACTTTTTCACTGTCGCGTGGTTAAAGCAGGAGGACATACTGCGGTAAGATTATTTGGCAATATTGTGCTAGGTTATAATCGATGTACTTTATAGCATAAAACAGTGCCAGTACCTGCAGCGGTCAGCAGCAGAGGCAACTTGCAACAATAACTGCTCTAGCGGGTTCAATTGGTGCTGTTAAAGGCAACTCCGCGGGACTACCGACATGATCTTTTATTCGCAGTCCTAGGCAAGGAACTGCAAGGGCAATTTGAACTGGAGTACAGGCAGTCAGCCACCTCCAGTTAGAGAATTGCCAAGGACGCAGGCAGCGTCGATTTGAGCTGGGCTGCAGGCAGCGCCCAGAGGACAGCGTGTATATTTGGACTGGGCCGCAGGCAGCGACCCAAAGCAGACGCAGGCAGCGTCGATTAGCTGGAACTTCTAGGGAATAGAAGGATGCAACATTCCCCCAGAAGAAGTAACCGAATAATGGAGGGGCAAGCCACCCCCACAACAACGAGTGCGTCTTCCCAATCTGGAAGTAGTGGTGCAGGAAACAGGCCGCCGAAGCCGAAAGTAATAGTTACGTCGGCGCCGCTGATTCCTAGCCAAGCCACCACAGTCTCCTTGGTAGCTTCTCAACCTAAAGGTTTAACAACCACAGCAGGATTTTCCGCACATGGACAGAACGAGCCACCTCTAATGCTGGATCTCTTGGAGAGAATTGCAGCGTTGGAGAAGGAGCTGGAAAGGACAAGAGCCCAGAACAATGTGAGTACGCCCATCGATACCATAATACCTAACGCGGTCGGTGCGAGCAGTGCGGCGTCACAGATGACGCCATCTTGGAGTGGTCCGTTGTTGTCTGTAAGTAGCGGTGTGCCACCTAACGGGGTCGGAGTGAGCAGTACAGCATGCTCGCAGCCGCCATCTTATAGCGGACCACCGCTGCTTGCGAGTAGAAGCTATTTTACGCCATTTTACGCAACCAGCACAGCGCAGACAGCGCATGGAGTCGTGCCGCCGGGTGTAGGCATCTACAACACCACGACGCCGATGCCGCTAGCTGGATCTTACGCCTGGACGACACCAAATGGAAGCAGTGGAAACTATAAGCCCCGCAAGCTTCGCGATCTGCCAGTATTTGGAGGTCAGCCCGAGGATTGGCCGATCTTCCTTTGTGCAAGTTATCCGATCCAGCCGGATACCCCTCCCTCTGCATTTGGTTCTCGACCCTACAGCGGGTCAATGAGCTTAAACACCTTCATATGAACCAAATACAGCACATGCCTCGTCGCGTAATAGAACACGAGAGTTGCAGCGTTGACGGAGACACTTGCCCAGACAGCCCAACAACAACCATGGGGCCGTGGAACGTGGGAAACTGCCGCTGCTCAACATAACACCGGCGCGTGTGCCATGTCAGCAGATTAATGCACCGGCGACTGCGCAGCCGGCGGCCGGGGACTTAATATTAAGACTTTAATTTTTATGTAAATTTAGATTCTCTTAGACCTCCAACGAGGAACAATAAATCTCGCTTCGACGAGTAAATAATAAATAATAAATACTACAATAAACGTCGATTCTACTTAACTGGCGCCCAACGGAATTTTATCCAACGCGAGTAATTATTAAAAAAAAAATTCGTAAGCTAACGCTTCGGGCTTAACAAAAATAAAAGAAACATAAAGAGTGCTTACCCAACTCGAGTTTCTACTACTAAATTAGCGAGCTAGCGCCGCAAGTGTAATAAACAACAAGTGAGGTGAAATAAATAATTAAACCTACATTTAAAGGAGCTAAAGGGCAATCCCTCGCTCCCGGCATCAACATCTACAAAGGAAAAATAGGCTGAAGGGCAATCCCTCGCCTCAAAAAACAAAACAACAAGCTGAAGGGCAATCCCTCGCTGAAGGTGAAAAAAAAACCACATCCGGAAGAAGCTGAAGGGCAATCCCTCGCTCCCGGCATCAACGTCTACGAAAGGAAAAGCAGGCTGAAGGGCAATCCCTCGCCTCAAAAATTAAAACCAACAAGCTGAAGGGTGATCCCTCGCTTCCCTCATCGCCACCCACAAAGGAATTAATAATTAGGTCAAATAAAACACGGTATAAGCCGCAGAAAACCATGTAAGTGAGCTCTTTTTTTATAAAATTTTATTCAAGCATTTTGGTAATCGCGACCCAATAAAAATAAAATAATACTGAGTGGTGCAGCTGAGATATTTAAAATCAAAATCAAATTCATTACAAAAAGAAAATACAATAAAATAAGAAGTGGCTAATGGGCGATAGCCCTAACAGTTCCAATAGTGACCTCAAGTCCTTTAGCTTAGTTTCACTCTGTGGGGACCTGCAAGACCCAGGGGATAGCAAGCAAGAACAATCCGATAGCGACGATAGTTTACGTTTGTGTCTTAGGGGCCTCCGTTTGACTGAAAGCCACGAACGTTCCCCTGACATCATGGATCCGGCAACTTTCGCAGCAGCTATAGAGGCCGCACTGCAAAATCAGGCCTCGCGGTTCGAGACCAGGTTACAGCAATTACAAGCCGAGATTGCTCAGTTGAGCACAGGTACGCCTGCCCCGAAAGTTGAAGCGTATAAGGAGATAGCAATAAATCCCGATGTCCAGTGTGATCAGCCATTGGACATGGTTAAGTCCGTCCCCGAGTTCGACGGCAAACAGGAAAATTATGTGGCTTGGCGCCAGGCAGCGCTGGCGGCCTATAAAACTTTCGAGCCCTATGAGGGCAGCGCTAGACATTACATGGCGACAGGCATCATCAGGAATAAAATAAAAGGTGCCGCAAATAACGTCCTGTCATCTTTCAATACAGTCCTATGCGGCAGGGAAACCTGTCCTTGGCGGAATACTATGACGAGATTGAGAAGCAGCTCTCTCTCATTACCAACAAAAACATAATGGTCCATAATGCGGTCGCAGCGGGCATTCTAAACGAGAAAGCTAGGGACGACGCTTTAGACGTATTCGTTTCAGGCTTAAGAAGAACATTGAAAACAGCAGTATTTCCGGCAAGACCGAAAGATCTGCAGACCGCTCTGGCCCTTGCCGAAGCGGCGGAATCGGCTGCAAATTACGCCAGGGCCATGGAGGAAAAGGCCCAAAAAACGGGCCAGCGCCAAACTCAAGCGCAACTCCAGGGCAATTTTAGGCAAACTAGAGCTGTGGACTCCTATAAAAGTCCTCATTACGACAAAAGGCAAGACGCGTCGATCGCCCAGCAGGGAAGATCCAACCAACGATCCAATAGCGGCAGGACTCGGGCCCAGGGCCCGGAGCCCATGGATGTAGATCCTTCTTCTTCCAAACTCAGACTGCCCACTGCTTACCAAAAACCTTTCGGGTCGGGTGGACGCAATCAAAATTTTACGAGGAAAACAAACGCGTCAGAGCGCACCTCGAGAAATTGGCAGCAGAGGATAGAGCACACTACAGCCGGGGACAACCAGACCGACACGGCCTACAATGGGGCTGCGGTCATCGATGCAAATCAACGCTGTGGTGGGCTCGCTAAAAGCAGAGCGAACACCGAGTGATGTGGACGGAAGGAATCGGGGATCAAAGTCTGGGAGGAGGTCATCCGAAAGCACCCGCTAACCACCCGCACCCGCACAGCCAACGCACCTGTTCGTGGACAACCGGCCATTGGAAGCCAATCAAAGGACCCAAGCCGAGCAGTGGACCCAAGCCGATCAGAGGGCCCAAGCCGATCAGAAGTCTGTGGAGGATTGTTTGTTCCACGGAAGAGGCTCAGGAGCGAACACGAACAGGAATTGTCCGAGTAGGGGAAGCTAGGCAAGAGCAAGTGCAGATACGAAGATGGGGGCTTAGCTTCGATGGAGATCCAAAGGTGGAGATCATGTTCCGTGTTGAGCATCTGCAGACGGCATATCAAGTACCGTGGGCGGATGTGTTAAAAGCCTTTAACACACTAGTCAGTGGCCAGGGACTGGCTGGGACTGGTATTGGATGCATGTTTGGACGGTAGAAATGCCGGACTGGCGGAATCTAAGGTATGGTCTCCAGCAACAGTTCCAAGTGCGTCGGACAGAGTTCGAGCGAGAGCAAGAGCTCAGGGAACGTCGGCAACGCCACGGGGAGTCAGCAGACCAGTACATTCAGGAGATTTTGCTGCTGAGGTTAAGATTACTGAATCCGTTCTCAGATTATGATCTAATAAAGATCATAAAGATCAATATTAGGGATGCAATTTCGAGGGTGATTTACCCGATGCAGATAAAAATCTACAGAAGCTGCGAGAAAAGTGTGCAGATGCCGAGAAACTGCTGGCGACGCGATGGACAAGGAGCGGTCCAGATCATGGGGGTAGTAGGCGCATGGAAGACCACAAAGTCCATGAATTGAATTCGAACAGTCACGACCCGTAGGAGCAGACTGAGGCACTGGATGCTGTCCATAGGGCTAAGGAATCCGGGTGCGAACGCGCCCAGCTGAAGTGCTGGAATTGCGCTCAGCCGGGACACAGCTATTTTGAGTGTGAGTCGGCCGTGCGTAACCTATTCTGCTACAAGTGTGGGCTGGCCGGGGTCATCCTCCCCAAAAGCCCAAAATGTTGGCCGGGAAACGCGAAAAGGAGCACGACGCAGGAGTCGAGTTCCACGTCACCGCGAAGCTGCCAATAGATAGGTCCTCCAACGTTAAATTAGATACCCCTATGGAAAGAAGTAGCAATAAGGATGTTTACACTACTATATATAAGGTTAATCAAGCTGTGTTACCCGAGGCTAGATGGTCCGAGCGCAAGCCGATGAAGGAAAGACAGCTTCAGTACGAGCAGGCCAGGAATCGGATAATGGGAGACGAAGTCGCTGAGAGTATCCCAGGAGTATCTCGGGACAGGTTCCAGGGACGCAAGAGGAGGCGGCTCCAGGTATGTGCCGCAGTCCACTCGGCAGTGCTCCAGGATGACAGGCCATTCGCGCGAGTGAGTTTAGGCACGAGGACGCTGATGAGACCACTGGATACAGGGGCATCGGTGTGCCTTCTGGGAAGAGGTGGCCTGGAACTGATAGGAGAATTAGAGCTGAAACTTCAAGATACAAAGAAATTCTCAGTAAAAACAGCAGATGGCACTCTTCATAAAATACTGGGACATGTGTCGGCGGTAATGACGTATGGAGTCCAGAAGCAGACTATGAGTTGTTCCTGTGTCCCTCGCTGAAAAAACCGCTGTACCTAGGGGTCGTTTTCAGACACGTCTGGACCAGGGGAAGAACAACTTCAGGCCGTTTGATAAACACGGTTTGGGAAGAACGACACTCGAGAGGCACGATATACATTTAATCGAGGGAGCCGTACCCTTAAAGGAGCGTTTCTACCCGGTATCTCCCGCGGTGCAAGAGCTGTTGTTTGCCGAGGTGGAGCCACCGCGTGATTGTGTTTGGATGCGCGGAAACTAATAAATTAACCGTGAAGGAGGATCACACGCTGCAGAGCATCGAGTCGATCCTAAGCTGCGTAGAGGATACCGTTTACATCAGCAGCATCGATTTGAAGCACGCATTTTGGCAGATAGAGCCTGAAAGTCGGACGTACATAGCATTCACGGTGCCGGGCTGACCGCTCTATCAGCTTAAATCAATGCCCTTCGAGCTGTGCAATGCAGCCCAGAAGCTGTGTCGGTTGATGGACCGAGTAATTCCGCAACGACTCCGAAGCCATGTGTTTGTGTACTTAAACGATCTGCTAGTTATTTCTCGGACGTTCGAGGAGCATGTACACCTGTTAGAGGAAGTGACCAAGTGTCTCAAGGCGGCCAACCTGACAATAAAAATAAAGAAATCAAAATTCTGCTATAAATATTTAAAGTATTTAGCAGACCTCGCAAATAACGGTTGACACTTTCGGGGTGTCTGATAAAAACCTCTTATTTAAGGACACATTGAGAAAAGGGATAGAAAAGACCCGATCAAATCTGTTTTGCTCAACTCGCTCTTCGTTCAAGCAAAGACCCATTTTTTCACTTCTCATTTGTTACTGTTTTTCATTGAGCATCTAGTCGCGAGCGAACGAAAAAAGTGTCTTTTGCGTATGTATGCGTGCTTGTAAGTGTGGTGCCTATGGCAACGATCACTTGCATTTGTGAATTGTATGTGGTTGACTATTGGCGACTAAAATGAATTGAATTTATAATAGGTATAACTTCCCATCTCTTCTTCATCGTATCTGTTCAGTTTGCAGAAAATTTGCAAATATATAAAAATATACATATTACAATACAATAGCTCAAAAGATGCGGAAAACATAAATAAAACGAGGGGGAACGTTGTGAGTTGCTGCTGCGACCGCCACTCTACATTTATACCCGATACATAGTCAGTATGGCTACATTAAACGACAAAGAGTGCGTGCGAGAGAGACAGAAAATCAGTCAGAATGTGTCGACGGGCGCTGCGTAACCACTGCAAATTGATTTTTTACTTTTGGCTATAATAATAATCCGATCTTATTCGGATTCGGCAAGATTCGGCAATCTGGTAGATATGGCCATTCTCAATGATTGTGCGTTTTTAATTTTCTCCTATCTTCAAAATTGTGGTTGCCACAGATTTTCGTTGTTTATGGTTGCGGAAGGGGGTGGGCCGAAATTTTGAAACACACTTGTAGCAGTGAGCTATCAACAGTGAGTTCTGCAGTGAAAAATTACAAATAGTTTTGTAACAGTGAGAGCTCGACAGTCAGGTCTAATAGTCTCTGAGATCTGTGGATGCTCCAGATTTTCGTCCTTTGCGGGGCCGGAAGGGGGTGTGGCGAAATTTTGAAACAAACTCGTCAAGGTCCGATATTTCAGGAGTGTGGATACCAAATTTGGTTGCTCTAGCTTTTATAGTCTTTGAGATCTAGGCGCTAATGTTTTGCGCTAAGCAAAGCCGGCTATGATACGTGTGTGGTAGAGAGAGACAGGGCGAGAAAAACTGAAATTGTTTTCTTCATACTGGCTATAATAATGCTACGATTTTCGTTGTTTATGGTTGCGGAAGGGGGTGGGCCGAAATTTTGAAACACACTTGTAGCAGTGAGCTATCAACAGTGAGTTCTGCAGTGAAAAATTACAAATAGTTTTGTAACAGTGAGAGCTCGACAGTCAGGTCTAATAGTCTCTGAGATCTGTGGATGCTCCAGATTTTCGTCCTTTGCGGGGGCGGAAGGGGGTGAGGCGAAATTTTAATAACAACTCGTCAAGGTCCGATATCACAGGAGTGTAGATACCAAATTTGGTTGCTCTAGCTTTTATAGTCTCTGAGATCTAGGAACTCATATTTAGCAATAGGCAAAGCCGGCTATGATACGTGTGTGTTAGAGAGAGACAGGGCGAGAAAAAATGAAATTGTTTTCTTCATTCTGGCTATAATAATGATACGATCCGATTCAGATTCAGCAGTCTAGAAGATGTGGTCATTCTCTACGATTCTGCGTTTTTGGTTTTCTCGTATCTTTAAAATTGTGGATGCCACAGATTTTCGTTCTTTGTGGGGGCGGAAGTGGGCGGGGCGAAGTTTTGAAATACACTTGTAACAGTGACATATCACAGAAGTCTGGATACAAAATGTCGTTGCTCTAGCTCTTATAGTCTTTGAGCACTAGGCGCTAATAGGGACGGACAGACGGACAGACGGACGGACGGACGGACGGACGGACGGACGGACGGACGGACGGACAGACAGACATGGCTCAATCGACTCGGCTATTGATGCTGATCAAGAATATATATACTTTATGGGGTCGGAAACGCTTCCTTCTGGACGTTACACACATCCACTTTTACCACAAATCTAATATACCCCAATACTCATTTTGAGTATCGGGTATAAAAACACAAACACAAAGCGTCAGACACGGAGAGGGAGGCGGCAAACGCGTTACGACTGTGTTAGTCTTTATGCAGAGAAGATTAAAAAGAAAGATACAAATAGAGAGCGGCTCAGAATTGATTGCACCGACAATACATATGTCAACAACAATGCAGCGGTGACTTAGAATGACGGGGTAGGTAAGAAAGCACAAATTGGATTAAAAATTGGGAATAAATACACGAAAAAACGAGTACTGATTATGCACATATAGTAAACGGAATGCACGGTTAAAAACTCATTAAACGTTTATAGAACGCAATTACTCTCCTTAAATCACAGAAAATAATAATTGTTAGGCGAAGCGAAGTAAGACACGACCATCAGCAACGACAAATATTGATTGTTCAATCCGCCACCTGACTTATCGGTTCGGAAACACCCCTGACTTCCCGTGAGCTACCTGGGAACGATAAGCCAGGGCGGATCAGAGGCGGATCATAACAAATGGCGCCCAAAAGTAATAGAAGGGAAACATTTTAAACGCCAGTCTTAAGGACGCAGCTTAAAATGGAACCCTGAAAGAAGGAAACTCTTCCTCCGGGAATAAATCCTAGCCGTCGTAGCCTTTAAGAGGAGTAGAAGTTAGAAAAGAGACACGGTAGTTTTTTTGGCGGAGGTAGAAGTGAAGGAAGTGTGGGTCCCGAGATATGGTCCAGGCATTGCCAGGTGGTAGTAGCCTCGTTGGCCGACTCGTGGAGCTCACTTTCCGGATCTGATGAGAGGAAGAGTGGTCGGAGGATCTTTCGAGTCGCGGTCCGGGTTATGTCCAAAAGCAAAAACGCCGATTCAAAGGATCACGGTGATCCAAAAAAGAAGCAGCAAAGGGAGTTGGACCAAAAAAAAAAAAATTAAGCGAAAATAAATAGCGAGGGGGAAACGATGGGGTCCGCTCACCTGCAAAACGATATATGGAGTTGTTTGTCGTTTACCCAATAAATTAAATATGAATTGTTGTCTGAAGGTTTTTTTGTACAATAGGTTTTTTTGGTGATTTAAAGTCGAGTTAGGAAAGCCAAAGGGGATATCACTTTTTTCGAGGACTGAAGATCCTCGCTAACATTGACAGAAAACAATTTTAGAAGTAGGCATTAGGTAGGTGTTCGGAATAAGACTTTTTGTTTGGGAAAGGAAATATTTTTATATATTCAGTATTGTATTTACTTAGGCGCCCGCGGGCCTTATGATACTGTTAAAGGTGCTTTATGTCATTTTTGTATACGTTTTGGTAGTCACTTTTACAAATTTTTGTCAAAACTGAGCATTAGACACGCACCCGTTTATTTATTTATTTATATTCATCAATTTATATATTTAAATTAATCAATTTATTGATTGGTTCATTGGATTGTTATTGGTTAATTTAACCTATTTATTTCTTTAAATGTATTTATTTATTTATTTAAATATTGAGGTAATTATTCACTATTTATTTATTGTACCATTTATCTATTTATTTGCTCGTTGTCATTAAATGTATTTAGGATTAATCAGCCAGGAGAGTAGGTTAGTCAGATCATAAAATATCCAATTTATTTAGCACCAGCATATATAGGTAAATTTAGCTATTCGAATTGGCGAGTAAGTAGGGAATAGGCGAAGGAGAAAAGTGGTTGATGAGTGACCCGGAGATTTTGAAGGGGTCGGGAAAGACTAGGCGTAGCCTGGAGGCACAGCGCAGGTACCAGCCGTGCAACATGCCGACGACTCGGTCCCACAACGGTTAAGCCATCAGTAGGACGGAAGGGGCGACTGAAGGGGTTGAAAACGTGCACGCGGGGTTGTACCAGGAGGACCCAGAGGCCAGTGCAGTAGGTTCCCGTCCGAGTTAAGGTCAGCTGTGAATGCAGCGTTAGCCCAAGCACAGGAGACCTACCGAGCGTCGCTCGGAAATGGAAGCGCTGAGATCATCGATGCAAATCAACGCTGTGGTGGGCTCGCTAAAAGCAGAGCGAACACCGAGTGATGTGGACGGAAGGAATCGGGGATCAAAGTCTGGGAGGAGGTCATCCGAAAGCACCCGCTAACCACCCGCACCCGCACAGCCAACGCACCTGTTCGTGGACAACCGGCCATTGGAAGCCAATCAAAGGACCCAAGCCGAGCAGTGGACCCAAGCCGATCAGAGGGCCCAAGCCGATCAGAAGTCTGTGGAGGATTGTTTGTTCCACGGAAGAGGCTCAGGAGCGAACACGAACAGGAATTGTCCGAGTAGGGGAAGCTAGGCAAGAGCAAGTGCAGATACGAAGATGGGGGCTTAGCTTCGATGGAGATCCAAAGGTGGAGATCATGTTCCGTGTTGAGCATCTGCAGACGGCATATCAAGTACCGTGGGCGGATGTGTTAAAAGCCTTTAACACACTAGTCAGTGGCCAGGGACTGGCTGGGACTGGTATTGGATGCGGCAACGCCACGGGGAGTCAGCAGACCAGTACATTCAGGAGATTTTGCTGCTGAGGTTAAGATTACTGAATCCGTTCTCAGATTATGATCTAATAAAGATCATAAAGATCAATATTAGGGATGCAATTTCGAGGGTGATTTACCCGATGCAGATAAAAATCTACAGAAGCTGCGAGAAAAGTGTGCAGATGCCGAGAAACTGCTGGCGACGCGATGGACAAGGAGCGGTCCAGATCATGGGGGTAGTAGGCGCATGGAAGACCACAAAGTCCATGAATTGAATTCGAACAGTCACGACCCGTAGGAGCAGACTGAGGCACTGGATGCTGTCCATAGGGCTAAGGAATCCGGGTGCGAACGCGCCCAGCTGAAGTGCTGGAATTGCGCTCAGCCGGGACACAGCTATTTTGAGTGTGAGTCGGCCGTGCGTAACCTATTCTGCTACAAGTGTGGGCTGGCCGGGGTCATCCTCCCAAAAGCCCAAAATGTTGGCCGGGAAACGCGAAAAGGAGCACGACGCAGGAGTCGAGTTCCACGTCACCGCGAAGCTGCCAATAGATAGGTCCTCCAACGTTAAATTAGATACCCCTATGGAAAGAAGTAGCAATAAGGATGTTTACACTACTATATATAAGGTTAATCAAGCTGTGTTACCCGAGGCTAGATGGTCCGAGCGCAAGCCGATGAAGGAAAGACAGCTTCAGTACGAGCAGGCCAGGAATCGGATAATGGGAGACGAAGTCGCTGAGAGTATCCCAACGAGAGCAGTCAGAGCACAGCGGGCTCGGGACAGGTTCCAGGGACGCAAGAGGAGGCGGCTCCAGGTATGTGCCGCAGTCCACTCGGCAGTGCTCCAGGATGACAGGCCATTCGCGCGAGTGAGTTTAGGCACGAGGACGCTGATGAGACCACTGGATACAGGGGCATCGGTGTGCCTTCTGGGAAGAGGTGGCCTGGAACTGATAGGAGAATTAGAGCTGAAACTTCAAGATACAAAGAAATTCTCAGTAAAAACAGCAGATGGCACTCTTCATAAAAATACTGGGACATGTGTCGGCGGTAATGACGTATGGAGTCCAGAAGCAGACTATGAGTTGTTCCTGTGTCCCTCGCTGAAACAACCGCTGTACCTAGGGGTCGTTTTCAGACACGTCTGGACCAGGGGAAGAACAACTTCAGGCCGTTTGATAAACACGGTTTGGGAAGAACGACACTCGAGAGGCACGATATACATTTAATCGAGGGAGCCGTACCCTTAAAGGAGCGTTTCTACCCGGTATCTCCCGCGGTGCAAGAGCTGTTGTTTGCCGAGGTGGAGCCACCGCGTGATTGTGTTTGGATGCGCGGAAACTAATAAATTAACCGTGAAGGAGGATCACACGCTGCAGAGCATCGAGTCGATCCTAAGCTGCGTAGAGGATACCGTTTACATCAGCAGCATCGATTTGAAGCACGCATTTTGGCAGATAGAGCCTGAAAGTCGGACGTACATAGCATTCACGGTGCCAGGCTGACCGCTCTATCAGCTTAAATCAATGCCCTTCGAGCTGTGCAATGCAGCCCAGAAGCTGTGTCGGTTGATGGACCGAGTAATTCCGCAACGACTCCGAAGCCATGTGTTTGTGTACTTAAACGATCTGCTAGTTATTTCTCGGACGTTCGAGGAGCATGTACACCTGTTAGAGGAAGTGACCAAGTGTCTCAAGGCGGCCAACCTGACAATAAAAATAAAGAAATCAAAATTCTGCTATAAATATTTAAAGTATTTAGCAGACCTCGCAAATAACGGTTGACACTTTCGGGGTGTCTGATAAAAAACCTCTTATTTAAGGACACATTGAGAAAAGGGATAGAAAAGACCCGATCAAATCTGTTTTTGCTCAACTCGCTCTTCGTTCAAGCAAAGACCCATTTTTTCACTTCTCATTTGTTACTGTTTTTCATTGAGCATCTAGTCGCGAGCGAACGAAAAAAGTGTCTTTTGCGTATGTATGCGTGCTTGTAAGTGTGGTGCCTATGGCAACGATCACTTGCCTTTGTGAATTGTATGTGGTTGACTATTGGCGACTAAAATGAATTGAATTTATAATAGGTATAACTTCCCATCTCTTCTTCATCGTATCTGTTCAGTTTGCAGAAAATTTGCAAATATATAAAAATATACATATTACAATACAATAGCTCAAAAGATGCGGAAAACATGAATAAAACGAGGGGGAACGTTGTGAGTTGCTGCTGCGACCGCCACTCTACATTTATACCCGATACATAGTCAGTATGGCTACATTAAACGACAAAGAGTGCGTGCGAGAGAGACAGAAAATCAGTCAGAATGTGTCGACGGGCGCTGCGTAACCACTGCAAATTGATTTGTTACTTTTGGCTATAATATTAATCCGATAATCCGATTCGGCAATCTGGCAGATATGGCCATTCTCTATGATTGTGCGTTTTTCATTTTCTCCTATCTTCAAAATTGTGGTTGCCACAGATTTTCGTCCTTTGTGGGGGCGGAAGGGGGTGGGGCGAAATATTGAAATAAACTTGTAACAGTGAGATCTCTACAGTGAGCAAAATGAAATACACTTGTAACAGTGAGTTCTGCAGTGAAAAATTACAAAGAGTTTTGTAACAGTGAGAGCTCTACAGTCAGGTCTAATAGTCTCTGAGATCTGTGGATGCCACAGATTTTCGTCCTTTGCGGTGGGGCGAAATTTTGAAACGAAGTCGTCAAGGTCCGATATCACAGGAGTGTGGATACCAAATTTGGTTGCTTTAGCTTTTATAGACTCTGAGATCTAGGAACTCACTTTTAGCTACAGGCAAAGCCGGCTATGATACGTGTGTGTTAGAGAGAGACAGGGCGAGAACAAATTAAATTGTTTTCTTCATACTGGCTATAATAATGATACGATCAGATTCCGATTCTGCAGTCTAGAAGATATGGTCATTCTCTACGATTCTGCGTTTTTGGTTTTCTCGTATCTTTAAAATTGTGGATGCCACAGATTTTCGTCCTTTGTGGGGGCGGAAGTGGGCGGGGCGATGTTTTGAAATATACTAGTAACAGTGACATATCACAGAGGTCTAGATACAAAATGTCGTTGCTCAAGCTTTTATAGTCTTTGAGCACTAGGCGCTCATAGGGACGGACGGACGGACGGACAGACAGACATGGCTCAATCGACTCGGCTATTGATGCTGATCAAGAATATATATACTTTATGGGGTCGGAAACGCTTCCTTCAGGACGTTACACACATCCACTTTTACCACAAATCTAGTATACCCCAATACTCATTTTGAGTATCGTGTATAAAAACATAAACACGAAAAAAAAATAAAAACACTTTACTCAGACACTTTTTGGTTCTGCTCATCTACGGACACATTTTCTCTGAGCGCTTGATCAAAAGTGTCTTTCTAAGTTGTTATTGTGAGGCACGATCGTGTGTTGGCTCCACCGAAAACACGAAACACATAACACAAGCGAAGAGACAAAAAGTGTTCTGCTCAGTGAGAGACCGTGTCTGCGTGGTCTTTTTCTGTTTCGTCAGTGACGAGACAGCAAAGCTATGGTATGGTATGCGAGCTATGGTATTTATGGTACACCGTAGGCGACGGCGCATTCTGTTGACGGCCGATAGTTGACCGCGATAGGCGAGATAGTATTAGATCTAGTATTTAATGTATATCGATAAAAGGTGCCGCCATAATTTTAAGCTTCACTTTTTCACTGTCGCGTGGTTAAAGCAGGAGGACATACTGCGGTAAGATTATTTGGCAATATTGTGCTAGGTTATAATCGATGTACTTTATAGCATAAAACAGTGCCAGTACCTGCAGCGGTCAGCAGCAGAGGCAACTTGCAACAATAACTGCTCTAGCGGGTTCAATTGGTGCTGTTAAAGGCAACTCCGCGGGACCACCGACATGATCTTTTATTCGCAGTCCTAGGCAAGGAACTGCAAGGGCAATTTGAACTGGAGTACAGGCAGTCAGCCACCTCCAGTTAGAGAATTGCCAAGGACGCAGGCAGCGTCGATTTGAGCTGGGCTGCAGGCAGCGCCCAGAGGACAGCGTGTATATTTGGACTGGGCCGCAGGCAGCGACCCAAAGCAGACGCAGGCAGCGTCGATTAGCTGGAACTTCTAGGGAATAGAAGGATGCAACATTCCCCCAGAAGAAGTAACCGAATAATGGAGGGGCAAGCCACCCCCACAACAACGAGTGCGTCTTCCCAATCTGGAAGTAGTGGTGCAGGAAACAGGCCGCCGAAGCCGAAAGTAATAGTTACGTCGGCGCCGCTGATTCCTAGCCAAGCCACCACAGTCTCCTTGGTAGCTTCTCAACCTAAAGGTTTAACAACCACAGCAGGATTTTCCGCACATGGACAGAACGAGCCACCTCTAATGCTGGATCTCTTGGAGAGAATTGCAGCGTTGGAGAAGGAGCTGGAAAGGACAAGAGCCCAGAACAATGTGAGTACGCCCATCGATACCATAATACCTAACGCGGTCGGTGCGAGCAGTGCGGCGTCACAGATGACGCCATCTTGGAGTGGTCCGTTGTTGTCTGTAAGTAGCGGTGTGCCACCTAACGGGGTCGGAGTGAGCAGTACAGCATGCTCGCAGCCGCCATCTTATAGCGGACCACCGCTGCTTGCGAGTAGAAGCTATTTTACGCCATTTTACGCAACCAGCACAGCGCAGACAGCGCATGGAGTCGTGCCGCCGGGTGTAGGCATCTACAACACCACGACGCCGATGCCGCTAGCTGGATCTTACGCCTGGACGACACCAAATGGAAGCAGTGGAAACTATAAGCCCCGCAAGCTTCGCGATCTGCCAGTATTTGGAGGTCAGCCCGAGGATTGGCCGATCTTCCTTTGTGCAAGTTATCCGATCCAGCCGGATACCCCTCCCTCTGCATTTGGTTCTCGACCCTACAGCGGGTCAATGAGCTTAAACACCTTCATATGAACCAAATACAGCACATGCCTCGTCGCGTAATAGAACACGAGAGTTGCAGCGTTGACGGAGACACTTGCCCAGACAGCCCAACAACAACCATGGGGCCGTGGAACGTGGGAAACTGCCGCTGCTCAACATAACACCGGCGCGTGTGCCATGTCAGCAGATTAATGCACCGGCGACTGCGCAGCCGGCGGCCGGGGACTTAATATTAAGACTTTAATTTTTATGTAAATTTAGATTCTCTTAGACCTCCAACGAGGAACAATAAATCTCGCTTCGACGAGTAAATAATAAATAATAAATACTACAATAAACGTCGATTCTACTTAACTGGCGCCCAACGGAATTTTATCCAACGCAAAAAAAAAATTCGTAAAACGCTTCGGGCTTAACAAAAAATAAAAGAAACATAAAGAGTGCTTACCCAACTCGAGTTTCTACTACTAAATTAGCGAGCTAACGCCGCAAGTGTAATAAACAACAAGTGAGGTGAAATAAATAATTAAACCTACATTTAAAGGAGCTGAAGGGCAATCCCTCGCTCCCGGCATCAACATCTACAAAGGAAAAATAGGCTGAAGGGCAATCCCTCGCCTCAAAAAACAAAACAACAAGCTGAAGGGCAATCCCTCGCTGAAGGTGAAAAAAAAACCACACCCGGAAGAAGCTGAAGGGCAATCCCTCGCTCCCGGCATCAACGTCTACGAAAGGAAAAGCAGGCTGAAGGGCAATCCCTCGCCTCAAAAATTAAAACCAACAAGCTGAAGGGTGATCCCTCGCTTCCCTCATCGCCACCCACAAAGGAATTAATAATTAGGTCAAATAAAACACGGTATAAGCCGCAGAAAACCATGTAAGTGAGCTCTTTTTATAAAATTTTATTCAAGCATTTTGGTAATCGCGACCCAATAAAAATAAAATAATACTGAGTGGTGCAGCTGAGATATTTAAAATCAAAATCAAATTCATTACAAAAAGAAAATACAATAAAATAAGAAGTGGCTAATGGGCGATAGCCCTAACAGTTCCAATAGTGACCTCAAGTCCTTTAGCTTAGTTTCACTCTGTGGGGACCTGCAAGACCCAGGGGATAGCAAGCAAGAACAATCCGATAGCGACGATAGTTTACGTTTGTGTCTTAGGGGCCTCCGTTTGACTGAAAGCCACGAACGTTCCCCTGACATCATGGATCCGGCAACTTTCGCAGCAGCTATAGAGGCCGCACTGCAAAATCAGGCCTCGCGGTTCGAGACCAGGTTACAGCAATTACAAGCCGAGATTGCTCAGTTGAGCACAGGTACGCCTGCCCCGAAAGTTGAAGCGTATAAGGAGATAGCAATAAATCCCGATGTCCAGTGTGATCAGCCATTGGACATGGTTAAGTCCGTCCCCGAGTTCGACGGCAAACAGGAAAATTATGTGGCTTGGCGCCAGGCAGCGCTGGCGGCCTATAAAACTTTCGAGCCCTATGAGGGCAGCGCTAGACATTACATGGCGACAGGCATCATCAGGAATAAAATAAAAGGTGCCGCAAATAACGTCCTGTCATCTTTCAATACAGTCCTATGCGGCAGGGAAACCTGTCCTTGGCGGAATACTATGACGAGATTGAGAAGCAGCTCTCTCTCATTACCAACAAAAACATAATGGTCCATAATGCGGTCGCAGCGGGCATTCTAAACGAGAAAGCTAGGGACGACGCTTTAGACGTATTCGTTTCAGGCTTAAGAAGAACATTGAAAACAGCAGTATTTCCGGCAAGACCGAAAGATCTGCAGACCGCTCTGGCCCTTGCCGAAGCGGCGGAATCCAGCGAGGATCGCAGCGTTTTGGCTGCAAATTACGCCAGGGCCATGGAGGAAAAGGCCCAAAAAACGGGCCAGCGCCAAACTCAAGCGCAACTCCAGGGCAATTTTAGGCAAACTAGAGCTGTGGACTCCTATAAAAGTCCTCATTACGACAAAAGGCAAGACGCGTCGATCGCCCAGCAGGAAGATCCAACCAACGATCCAATAGCGGCAGGACTCGGGGCCCAGGGCCCGGAGCCCATGGATGTAGATCCTTCTTCTTCCAAACTCAGACTGCCCACTGCTTACCAAAAACCTTTCGGGTCGGGTGGACGCAATCAAAATTTTACGAGGAAAACAAACGCGTCAGAGCGCACCTCGAGAAATTGGCAGCAGAGGATAGAGCACACTACAGCCGGGGACAACCAGACCGACACGGCCTACAATGGGGCTGCGGCCGAAGCTGTCGCTGAGATAGAAGCGGAGGGCGAATTAGAGTACGAGAGTGACTCAGTGAATTTTTTAGGGGAAGATCCCTGCTGCCATTCGTTTGGCGGAAAATAGCAGGGATTAATATGAAGCTTCTCATAGACACGGGTGCGTCAAAGAATTACATCAAGCCATGTAAATGGCTTCGCGGCGTCATCCCTGTCGAGACACCCTTTCCCGTCTACTCAATCAACGGGACAAATGAAATTTCGAAGAAATGCCTTCTGTCAATATTCGGCAAGACTCCCCATTTTTTTGTTAGAATCATTATCATCATTTGACGGCATCATTGGCCTTGACCTGCTATCGCAGGTAGGGGCGACATTTTCTTAAAGAGCGGTACACTCAGATTCGGTAACACGACTGAGGTAATCAAATTCCACAAGTGCATAGACGTCAACCACACAAACGTTATTGACGTCGATGCTCCCCCAGCCATAAGGGCGGACTTTATAAAAATGTTAAATAAGAGGAGTAAGGCATTTGCCGACCCTAATGGGGCTCTGCCTTATAATACTTCGGTCGTGGCCACTATCCGCACTGTGGACGACGAACCAATTTACTCCAAGCTGTACCCGTACCCTATGGGTGTAGCTGATTTTGTCGAATCAGAGGTCAAGAGCCTTTTGAAAGACAAAATCATTCGCAAATCCAGATCGCCATATAATAATCCTATGTGGGTGGTCGACAAAAAAGGCACTGATGAAGCGGGCAATAAGAAGAAACGTCTCGTAATGGACTTTCGGAAGCTCAATCAAAAAACAGTGGCCGACAAATACCCGATGCCAAGCATCTCAATGATCTTAGCAAACTTGGGTACTGCCAGATACTTCACAACACTGGACTTGAAGTCTGGATACCACCAAATAACCTTGGCGGAGCGCGACCGAGAAAAGACTTCCTTTTCCGTAAATGGAGGGAAGTACAAGTTTTGCCGACTGCCCTTTGGTCTACGAAATGCAGGTAGCATTTTCCAGAGAGCAATCGATGATGTTTTGCGCGAACAAATCGGCAAAACATGCTACGTCTATGTCGATGACGTAATTATTTTCTCCAAGTCTCAAGACGACCATGTTAAACACGTCGACTGGGTGCTGAAAAGCCTCTATGACGCCAACATGAGAGTCGCTCGAGAGAAGTCCAATTTTTTTAAGACGAGCGTGGAATACCTCGGCTTTATTGTGACTAACGAAGGCACGAGGACGGACCCTGAGAGGGTGAAGGCCATCCAGGAGTACGTCGAGCCAACAATGTTGTTTGGCCTAAGGTCATTCTTGGGCCTGGCAAGTTATTACAGATGCTTCGTGAAAGATTTCGCGTCAATTGCCCGACCGCTTTCTGATATTTTAAAAGGTGAAAATGGGTCCATCAGCAAATACAAATCAAAAAAAACCACTATCATTTTGAGCGAGGTCCAACGACACGCCTTTCAGAAATTAAGGAACATTCTGGCATCAGAAAACGTAATATTGATGTACCCAGATTACAAAAAACCGTTCGACCTAACGACCGACGCCTCTGCCTATGGCATCGGGGCGGTCCTTTCACAAGGCGGCCGCCCAATAACTATGATTTCAAGGACACTAAAGAACGGTGAGCGTCACTACGCTACCAATGACCGCGAGCTTTTAGCAATTGTGTGGGCCTTGGGGAAGCTTCGTCACTACATTTACGGAGTCAGGGACATTAATGTGTTCACTGACCACCAGCCACTCAACCCTAACTCTAAAATAAAACGCTGGAAGGCACGCATTGACGAGCTCGGTGCCAAGCTTTTCTATAAGCCAGGCAAAGAAAACCATGTCGCAGACGCATTGTCTCGACAAAACATCAATGCATTGGAAGACAGCGCGCCACAATCTGACGCAGCGACAATACATAGCGAAGCGTCTTTGACTTACACGATAGAAACGACAGACAAACCTGTCAATTGTTTTAGGAATCAAATTGTCCTAGAAGCGGCGCGTTTTCCTCTAAAGCAGATGTTTATTCTTTTCGGGGAAAAAACGCGACATATAATAAATTTTACGGACAAAAATGCGCTCACTGGGGTCGTGAAGACCGCAGTAAGCCCTACGGTTGTAAACGCAATCCACTGTGATTTTCCGACTCTAGCCTGCATTCAGCATGAGCTAGTACGCGCCTTTCCGTCGACCAAGTTCTGGCATTGCAAGAATCTGGTCACAGACATTTTCAATGAAAATGAAAGAAAGGAGATTGTCACAATCGAACACAATCGAGCTCATAGAGCTGCTCAGGAAAACGTAAAACAGGTCTTGGCCGATTACTATTTCCCAAAAATGACTAAACTCGCAAGCGAGGTAGTCATGAATTGCAGGATTTGTTCTAGAGCAAAGTACGATAGGCATCCAAAAAAAAAAACAGGAGCTGGGACCAACGCCAGTCCCTTCGTTCACTGGAGAAATGCTTCACGTCGACATTTTTTCAACAGATAGGAAGTACTTCCTAACATGCGTGGACAAATTCTCGAAATTTGCCATCGTACAACCGATAGCTTCCCGCACGATTGCGGATATAAAGGCTCCACTCTTGCAACTTATGAACATTTTCCCCAACACTAGACAAATATATTGCGACAATGAACCATCGCTGAGTTCAGAAACCATCAGGTCACTTCTGCGAGACAATTTCGGAGCCCACATTGTGAATGCTCCTCCCCTCCACAGCACTTCAAACGGCCAAGTTGAAAGATTCCATAGTACTCTGTTGGAAATCGCGAGATGCCTCAAGATAGCAAAGGGAATCGTCGACACAGTCGACCTTTTCCTCCAGGCAACAGTGGAGTACAACAGGTCGGTACACTCGGTAACCAACAAGAAGCCGATCGATATTTTAAACGCCGCTGCAGCAGACTTTCACAGCGAGGTACAGAACAGGGTACGGAAAGCTCAGATTGTGCAGAACAGAGTTTTTAGAGTAGGTGATAAGGTGTTAATGAAAACCAACAGACGCCTCGGAAATAAACTAACCCCGTTGTACGTGGAAGAAACGGTAGAAGCGGACTTGGGGACAACGGTCCTAATTAGGGGGAGGGTTGTGCACAAAGACAATCTTAGGTAATGCCCCTATGCCCATACGTGAGCGTTCCACTCAGCCGACTATTTTTTACGCTCCATTTACATTCATACTTAGAGACTCGATCACAGATTACCAAGCAACCTTTTCTTTCATTCCTTAGGTTGTTTCACATGATAATCCTTCTGGTGGCCTTGGTAAACGCTCGCATAACAGACTACTCACATTCTGACTACTTACCGATATTGGACGGCGACATACTCGTATGGGACGAAATAAATTACCTTAGGCATTCGACAAACTTAACGGATTACGAACGAATGGCGGACGAGACCGCAAATTTGACCGAGATGTTTCCACAGTCGCACATGCGAAAACTACTAGTGGTGGATACCGACCATATCCGAAATATGTTAGCCACGATTAGCGTGCACCACAGAGTTGCTAGGAGCCTAAACATCCTGGGCTCGGTCTTAAAGGTGGTAGCCGGAACTCCGGACGCGGACGACTTAGAAAAGATACGAATAAACGAGGCCCAACTTATTGAATCGAATAACAGGCAGATAAGCATAAATTCTAAGTCTCAGGAGCAAATCAACCGCTTAACAGACTCAGTCAATAAATTGCTAGAGGCAGCAAAGGGAAAGCAAATTGACTCGGCTCACCTGTACGAGACCTTGCTGGCTAGGAACAGAATGTTGGCATCCGAACTAAGTAATCTCATGCTCACCATTTCCCTCGCAAAAGTTAACGTAATCAATCCGGTCATATTAGACCATGACGACTTGAATTCTATTTTCTCTAATCAGCTCACCAATGTTATCGTAACTAACATTTTAGAAGTATCTAAAATCAAAGTTTTTCAATCAAATAGCATAATACACTTTGTCATTCAATTCCCTAAGATTAAGTACATTTGCAAAAAAGATAACTATTTTCCCGGTCGCCCACAACGGCACCGTCCTTCGACTTGACGATAACATCGTCGCCGACTGCAACGACCAGATAGTAACAGTGTCGGACTGCAAACAGACGACCACGACAACATTCTGCGAAACGTCGACAAAGGACTCCTGTGCCCAAGGATTATATTCTGGTGGCGTGGCCCACTGCCAGTCGCAACCCAGCCACCTCAGCGCCATCACACTGGTCGACGACGGGATCATTATCATCAACGATCACCCAGCAGCAGTAAGTTTCGACGGCAGCGCGGCGCTCAACATTTCAGGGACGCATCTAATCACATTCAACGATTATGCCGTCATAAATGGTTCACGGTATCAGAATCGCAAAAACGTTCAGAGCCGATACCCAGGAGTTGCATCTTCACCCTTGCTAAATGTTACCGAGCATAAAAGGGTGCTGAGCCTGCCATTCCTCCACCAGTTGAGCGAGGAGAACCTCAACTTCATCAAGGAGATAAAGGAAGAGGTGTCCTCACGTTCCAGACCAATCTTTGCATTCTGCCTAGGACTAGGTATTTGTGGCCTAGTATGTGGCATGGCCATGCTCAGACTATATTTGACGAAGAAGCGTGACGCCCGGCAAATCAATGGATTAATGGCAAGACTAAGTGCGCCGGGGACGGCGACTGCTCAAGGGGGGGGAGTAGTTATCCGATCCAGCCGGATACCCCTCCCTCTGCATTTGGTTCTCGACCCTACAGCGGGTCAATGAGCTTAAACACCTTCATATGAACCAAATACAGCACATGCCTCGTCGCGTAATAGAACACGAGAGTTGCAGCGTTGACGGAGACACTTGCCCAGACAGCCCAACAACAACCATGGGGCCGTGGAACGTGGGAAACTGCCGCTGCTCAACATAACACCGGCGCGTGTGCCATGTCAGCAGATTAATGCACCGGCGACTGCGCAGCCGGCGGCCGGGGACTTAATATTAAGACTTTAATTTTTATGTAAATTTAGATTCTCTTAGACCTCCAACGAGGAACAATAAATCTCGCTTCGACGAGTAAATAATAAATAATAAATACTACAATAAACGTCGATTCTACTTAACTTGCATATACTGAGACAACGCAAGCGTACAACTGTACAGACCTGGAGAACAACCAGCGCTTGTTGAAGGCACTGAAGGATGAAGCCCGCGAGACCGTCAAGTCTCTCCTAATTCATCCAGGCAACGTGAGCACTGTTGTGGAGCAGCTGCGTTTCAGATATGGCCGACCGGAGCAGCTTATACGCAGCCAGCTGAGTGGAATACGAGAGGTGCCCAATATTTCGGAGCACAATCTGGCGAAGATTATTCCCTTTGCAACCCGAGTGAGTAATCTCACTGCCTTCTTGCAGTCAGCGAGGGCAGATCAGCATTTGGGGAACCCAACACTTTTGGAAGAACTTGTGGGCAAACTCCCTACAAGCAAGCGAGTGGAGTGGGCAAGGCATGCTGCAACGATTATACCTTTCCCAACTATTGTGCATTTTAGTGCGTGGTTGACGGAGTACGCTAACGTGGTGTGTACTATCGTGGACATCGAAGGGAACGAACCAAAGCGTCGATTGCTACATGCAAGCATCGACCAAGACCGAGGCAAGCAACAAGACAATGGATGCCAGAAGAGGCATCACCGTCTGCTACATGGAGTGGACGATGAAGACTACTAGACGTAGCCTGGACAGAGGGGCTCCGCAGGCGGATGCATCCGCACAGAGGATATTACATTGTGTCGACGCAGAAAGAGGCCGCCTACTGTTCCGTATACTGCCAGTAACGCTGTACGGAGCAAACCGATGGGTGGATAAATACGCACTTCTGGATGAAGGATCATCTGTCACGATAATCGACGCTTCCCTCAGAAAGGATCTGGGCGTGCAAGGTGAGCGTCGACATCTGAATATTCAGTGGTTTGGATGTAGATCCTCCAGGGAGCTTACCAACTTGGTAAGCCAGCAAATCAGTTGAGCAGGCAAGCCAATTCGCCATGCGTTGCGAAACGTGTACTCCGTTTCGAACCTGAGCCTGCCGATGCAGACTCTACACCGACGAGATGTTCAAGCCGTGGATAAGTATACCAGCCTGCCAATGAGGCCCCACAGCAACGCAGTGCCGAAGATACTCATTGGACTGGATCACGGACACTTAGGATTTCCATTTAGATCGAGACGGTTTGCCAGACAGGGACCGTATGCGGCTGCAACCGAGCTGGGCTGGGTTTTCTTTGGGCCGGTAAGTGGGAAATCAAACATGGCTTCATCACGGTCTTGCCTCCTAGCTGTATCTCTGGAGGACACTATTCAGAGGATGTTGGAAGACTATTTCGATGTCGAGAACTTCGGCGTGAAGCCCGCGCGACCAGTTGCAGGCAGCGACGACGAGCGGGCGCAGAAGATACTCGAAGATACTACGGTGAGATTGGGCCAACGTTACCAGACAGGACTACTATGGAAGGATGACCACATTGTGCTGCCACGGAGCTATGATATGGCGTACAAGCGGTTAGTCAACGTCGAGAAGAAGATGAAGCGCAACGGGTCGTTCGCGCTAGAATACACCAGGATCATCAAGGATTACGTGTCTAAAGGATACGCTCGACGTCTGGAGCCTAACGAGGTTCCAGTGGTATGCGACAGGCTATGGTACTTGCCACACTTTAGAGTCAAAAACCCGAACAAGCCGGGTAAGATTCGGCTGGTTTTTGACGCTGCAGCCAGAGTTGGAGGAACATCGCTGAATTCGGCGCTGGCCAATGGGCCTCAACATTATAAACCCTTGCCAGCTGTGCTCTTTCATTTTAGAGAAAGTGCCGTTGGAGTCTGTGGTGACATCAAGGAGATGTTCCATCAAGTCCTGATCCGACCCGAAGACAGATGTTCCCAACGGTTTCTGTGGAGAGATGGCGATGACAGAAGGGATCCTGACATCTACGAGATGATAGTAATGACCTTTGGAGCAGCCTGCTCGCCAAGCGCTGCGCATTACGCGAAGACTGTGAATGCTGAACAGTTTCGACATTCGGATTCAAGAGCAATCAAGGCCATCATCGACTGTCATTATGTGGATGACTATGTGGACAGCTTTGCTACTGAGAGCGAATACTGCGGTAAGATTTTTTGGCTATTGGCTATTGTGCTAGGTTATGATCGATGTACTTTATAGAATAAAACAGTGCCAGTACCTGCAGCGGTCAGCAGCAGCGGCAACTTGCAACAATAACTGCTCTTGCGGATTCAATTGGTGCGGTTAAAGAAAACTCCGCGGGACCACCGACAATAGCGTACTAGAGAAGGAGTGTCTAGTGAGCCATAGAGAAGTTCCATGCGTACGTAGAACTGATGGCATTCACGGTGATAACAGATCACGCGAGTTTTCAGTGGCTCATGCGATTCAAAGCATTGGATGGGAGGCTAGCCAGGTGGTCGTTGGCTCTCCAAGCTTATGACTACGAAATAGAGCACCGCAAAGGAAAGGAAAACATCGTCGCCGATATACTGTCACGTCCCTTTGACGTTGACGCTATCCTGACTTCCTGGAGTTCGATACCACAGTCTTCGAGGATGGAAAATACCGAAGAAAAATCGAGTCGGTCCAGCACGACGAGGATAAGTTCCCAAACCTGAAGGTGGAGGACGGACTGCTGTTTAAGCGCACACAGTTTGGCCGGCCAGAGTTGGAGGAGTTTCAGTGGAAGCTATGGATCCCAGAAGCCCTGACGAGCATACTGATCCAACAGGCGCACGACAGCGATGTGGCAATGCATGGAAGGGTCGCGAGGACAGTGGGAAGGCTGCGACAGTTTTATTATTGGCCCCGTATGACCTTGCAGGTGAAGACATATTTGGCTGACTGTGACACCTGCAAAGAAATAAAACACTCAACACAGGTTCACCGTCCACTCATGGGGGCCGAAACCATAACCGAAAGGCCGATTAAGAAACTATACCTGGATTTTCTGGGTCCATATCCCCTGAAGATGAAAAGGGAGCGCTTTAAAAAAAAATATAAAGTAGCGCTTATGGAAGGGAGGGACCCCGCTGTGGATAATAATATCAACTATCCCCGCTGATGAAAGTACCAACGAGGATAGCAGCTATTCGGTAGTTTAGATTTGTTTTTATACCCGATACTCAAAATGAGTATTGGGGTATATTAGATTTGTGGTAAAAGTGGATGTGTGTAACGTCCAGAAGGAAGCGTTTCCGACCCCATAAAGTATATATATTCTTGATCAGCATCAATAGCCGAGTCGATTGAGCCATGTCTGTCTGTCCGTCCGTCCGTCTGTCCGTCTGTCCGTCCCTATTAGCGCCTAGTGCTCAAAGACTATAAGAGCTAGAGCAACGACATTTTGTATACAGACTTCTGTAATATGTCACTGTTACAAGTGTATTTCAAAACTTCGCCCCGCCCACTTCCGCCCCCACAAAGGACGAAAATCTGTGGCATCCACAATTTTAAAGATACGAGAAAACCAAAAACGCAGAATCGTAGAGAATGACCATATCTTCTAGACTGCAGAATCTGAATTGGATCGTAGCTTTATTATAGCCAGTATGAAGAAAACAATTTCATTTTTCTTGCCCTGTCTCTCTCTAACACACACGTAGCATAGCCGGCTTTGCATAGCGCAAAACATTAGCGCCTAGATCTCAGAGACTATAAGAGCTAGAGCAACCAAATTTGGTATCCACACTCCTGAAATATCGGACCTTGACGAGTTTGTTTCAAAATTTCGCCACACCCCCTTCCGGCCCCGCAAAGGACGAAAATCTGGAGCATCCACAGATCTCAGAGACTATTAGACCTGACTGTCGAGCTCTCACTGTTACAAAACTATTTGTAATTTTTCACTGCAGAACTCACTGTTGATAGCTCACTGCTACCCCTCACCCCTTTCCACAGCCTTTAACAACGAAAATCTGTGGCAACCAGAGTTTTGAAGATAGGAGAAAATTAAAAACGCACAATCATAGAGAATGGCCATATCTACCAGATTGCCGAACCTTGCCGAATCCGAGTAAGATCGGATTATTATTATAGCCAAAAGTAACAAATCAATTTGCAGTGGCTACGCAGCGCCCGTCGACACGTTCTGACTGATTTCTGCCTCTCTCGCACGCACTCTTTGTCGTTTAATGTAGCCATACTGACTATGTATCGGGTATAAATGTAGAGTTGCGGTCGCAGCAGCAACTCACAACGTTCCCCCTCGTTTTAAATGTTTTTTTTGGGCTTTTTTCAATACGTTCCCTGGCTTATCGGGTCGGAAATACCCTTGACTCCCCGTGAGCTAGCTGGGAACGATTAGCCGGGGTGGCAAAGTACATTTACTATTGTACTCACCCAAGCTTAGTTTTCAATTTTTCATGACCAACTGATGAACCTACTCGTATTGAGCTTTCCACTCAAAGGAGTTGTTTTTAGAAGTAATTTGATAAAAGGGCTTCGCTTACTCTGACAACTTTCTGAAACTCTGCCGAGCATATAAGGCTAGACGAGCCATAACCGATTCTGGTGTCAGCACATTAGATATTGAGCTGTAACGAGTGTGTTAATGACAGTGTCAAGTCTCTCATATGCCTATTCTTTCTTACCTGCAACTATCAACACATCGTACATACCAACAACTGTGTATAATTCCTTGCGCCGATTGCCTGAGCTATGCTTTGTTTCAGATCCGAACATAGTTTTGTTAACCCGAGCGCTTTCGCTCAGTACACCTGATGACGTCTACCAACCTACTTTCGAAGATATAGGACCAACTGTATTGGATCGGTCGAGTAGGCTATCTGAACGTAAGGCCTAGTTTTCGAAGCTTAATAACCACCTTAGGAATTTTGATTGGTCCGCTCTGAACTTGTGC
>CM017781.1:36826577-36875752 GCA_008121275.1 Drosophila lowei | reverse complement strand
AACGATTGCGAGGATGTTAATCTAATAGCTGCGACGATTAGCTCAAGACTGCCCATGCAAGGGCTGACGGGCCAAATTGCCGGGCCCTATGCAGCAAGATTAGACGCGAGCGAGAGAGTAGGATAGCCCGAAGCGTTAGAGCTGCTCGGGGCCGCTGTTAAGCCGAGTACGAGAGCTTGAGATGTAAGGAGACGAAAGAATTCCGCTGCATGTGCATATGCGGTAGCAAATGATCTTTACAGTGGGGGCATTGGAAATGACAACAACAAAATGCATTTCCTTTGGGCCGCACCACTGGCACTAATTTACAATATTTAAGCTGCTTGACCCGACAGGTCCATTTGCGATAATTGAAGTTCTTGAAGGTGATCGTTATATGTTAAAATCTTTATCAAGTAAGAGAACATTTAAGCATGCTCATGAACAGTTACGAGCTATGCCAAGTGAGCTAGTTGCGGCTGAAGTGCTAGAGGGCATGGATGATGAAGAAGTACCATACACTCCGGCACCAGTGGGTGTGTTGAGATGAATCATACACGAAGGCTACGACTGCACCACGATGGTCAACCGATGGCACAAGTGTGGGCTAAGAGAGATCCAACATGGCGTGCGGCGCGGTTGATGTCGCGTGGCGGGGTCATAAGGGTCTAGAGAGAGACCAGGGCGCAAAATGTGCGTGAGAGCGTTGTATTGAGACAGCAAGAGCCTGAGAACGTGGTATGAAGGATATGTGGAGTGAGAACTGGCTAGAGAGAAGAGGAAAGAGTGATGGTGATGGTACAATGGTAATTATAGATGTAAACGAAACAAGAATTTAAGAGCACAATTGAAAAGAAAAGAATGTGGCTGGTATATTGTAAGAATTAAAAGATAAAGATTGAAGAATAAGTTTAAATTCGAAATGTGCGATTGAAAATTGAATTGATTGTGTCGATTTATCGATAGTTGACCGCGATAGGCGAGATAGGTATTAGATTCAGTATTTAAAGTGGTATATCGATAAAAGGTGAATTTCCAGCCAATGAATGAACGGGCATACTGGCTCCCATGCAGCGCCGCCATAATTTTAGGCTTCACTTTTACTGTCGAGTGGTTAAGGCAGGAGGACATACCGCAAAGATTATTTGGCCATATTGTGCTAGGTTATGATCGATATAATTTTATAGAATAAAACAGCTTAACAGCTTAACCAGTGCCAGTACTCCGCAGCGGTCAGCAGCAGCGGCAACTTGCGACAATAACTGCTAGTGGATCCAATTGCTGCTGTTAATGCCACCCGGCGGGACCACCAACATGATCTATTTTTCGCAGTCCTAGGCAAAGAACTGCAAGGGCAATTTGCGCTGGAGTACAAGCAGTCAGCCACCTCCAGTCAGAGAATTGCCATAGGGACGCAGGCAGCAGAGATTTGGACTGGCCGCAGGCAGCGACCTGGGGCAGACGCAGCGGTGCGCCGATTAGCTGGAAACTTAGGAATTAAAAGGATGCAACATTCCCCCAGAAGAAGCGTAACCGAATAATGAGGGCAAGCCACCCCCACAACAACGAGTGCGTCTTCGCAATCTGGAAGTAGTAGTGCAGGAAACAAGCCGCCGAATTTCGAAAGTAATAGGTTACGTCGGCACCGCTGATTCTCCCCAGCCAAGCCACCACAGCCCCTTGGTAGCTTCCCAACCTAGAAGTATTACGACCCAGCAGGAGTTTCCCGGATTAGCGAACAGCCACCTCTACCGCCGGATCCTGGAGAGAATTGCAGCGTTGGAGAAGGAGCTGGAAGTGGCAAGAGCACAAAACAATGTGAGTACGCCCATCGATAACGTAATACCTAACGGGGGTCGGTGCGAGCAGTGTGGCGTCACAGCTGGACGCCATCTTGGAGTGGTCCGTTATTGTCTTTCAAAGCAGCGGTGTGCTACCTAACGGGGTCGGAGTGAGCAGTACAGCATGCTCGCAGCCGCCATCTTATAGCGGACCACCGCTGCTTGCGAGTAGCAGCTATTTATGCCATTTTGCGCAATCCAGCACAGCGCAGACAGCGCATGGAGCCCGCCGCCGGCGGTGCGGCATTTACAACGACACTGGCACCCATGGCGCTATTGGATCCACGCCTGGACACCAAATGGAAGCAGTGGAAACTGGCGCCCCGCAAAGTCCTCGATCTGCCAGTATTTGAGGTCAGCCCGAGGATTGGCCGGACTTTCCTTTGTGCATATACTGGAGACAACGCAAGCGCGCCAACTGTACAGGGACCCGGAGAACAACCAACTAACGCTTGTTGGCTGCACGAAGGATGAAGCCCGCGAGACCGTCAAGTCCTCCCATCCATCCAAGCAACGTGGGGCACGGTTAAGGAGCAGCTGCATTTCAGATGGGCCGACCGGAGCAGCTTTATACGCAGCCAGCTGAGTGGAATACGAGAGGTGCCCAATATTGAGCACAATCTGGCGCAAGATTATTCCCTTTGCAACCCGTGTGAGTAAGCTCACGGCCCTTCTTGCAGTCAGCGAGGGCAGATCGTTAATTTGGGGAACCTAACATTTCAAAGAACCACAGGCCAAACCCCGTTATGAGTGGGCAAGGCATGCTGCAAACGACGGCGGAATTCTTCCAACCATTGTGCATTTTAGTGCGTGGTTGACGGAGTACGCTAACGTGGTGTGTACCATCGCGAAATTCGAAGGAAGGAACTGCTGTCGATTGTTACATGCAAGACATCGACCAAGACCGAGGCGAGCAACAAGACAGCAGTCTCAGAGGTTGTCCAATCAGTGGAGGGCTGCTTGAAGGGCTGCGGAGACTTCACGGAGCTTCCCACCGCATAGGTGGAGGTAATGAGAAAATTTAATCGCGCTTTTCGCCTATTTAAACGGTCACATGACTAGATCCTGCAATTCGCATGGTGAGTGTCAATGAATGGATGCCGGAAGAGCATCACCGTCTGCTACATGGTGTGAACGTGAACGCAGAAGGCTGCCAACAACAAGGCGGTGAAAGCTACAGCCAGCAAAACCAGCAGACAGCGGTTTCTAGACGTAGCCTGGACAGAGGGGCTCCGAGGGCAAATGCGCCCGCACAGAGGATCTTAAATTGTGTCGACGCGAAAAGAGGCCGCCTACTGTTTCGTATACTGCCAGTAACGCTGTATGGAGCAATCCGACGGGTGGTGCATACGCACTTTTGGATGAAGGTCCATCTGTTACGATGATCGACGTTCGACAGAAGGGATCTGGGCGTGCAAGGTGAGCGTCGACATCTGAATATTCAGTGGTTTGGAAGTGAGATTCCGGGGAGCTTACGAACTCGGTAAGCCCTGCAAATCCAGTGGAGCAGGTAAGCCAAACGCCATGCACGTTGCGAAACGTGTATTCCGTTTCAATTTGAGGCCGCCGATGCAGACTCTACGCCGACAGAATTGTTCAAGGCGTGGATAAGGATGCCAGCCTACCAATGAGGCCTACAGCAACGCAGTGCCGAAAATACTCATTGGACTGGATCACGGATTACCTAGATTTTAATTCTTAGATCGAGACGATCGAGACCCAGAGACCAGGGCGCAAATGTGCGTGAGAGCGTTGTATTGAGACAGCAAAAGAGCCCGAGAACGTGGTATGAAGGATATGTGGAGTGAGAATCATGAAGAGTGAAAGACGTGATGGTATGAAGTGGTAAACGGTACTATAGATGTAAACAGAAATAATTTAAAGAGCACAATTGAAGAAAGAAAGAATGTGGCGGTATGTTGTAAGAATTAAAAAGATAAAGATTGAAGAATAAGTTTAAATTGAAATGTGCGATTGAAAATTGGGAATTGATTATTGTCGACGGTCGATAGTTGACCGCGATAGGCGATCTAGTATTTAATGTATATCGATAGATGTTGAATTTCCAGCCACGAATGAACGGGCATATTTTTCGGCTACCACGAGGGCCGCCATAATTTTAGGCTTCACTTTACTGTCGAGAGGGTTAAAGCAGGAGGACATACTGCGGTGAGGATTATTTAGAAACATTGTACTAGGTTATGACCGATGTATTTATAGAATAAAACAGCTACAGCTACGGCAGTGCCACACCTACGGCAGTCAAGCCAGCCAGCAACTTCGACAGATTAACTGCTAGCGCGGATTTAATTGGTGCTGTTAAAGGCAACTCCGCGGGACCATCGACATGATCTTTTTTCGCAGTCCTAGCAAAAGGAACTGCAAAGGGCAATTGCGCAGCCACCTCCTGGCCGCAGGCGCGCGATTTGGAAAGCAGACGCAGGCAGCGTCGATTAGCTGGAACTCTAGGGAATGGGATGCAACATTCCCCAGAAGAAGTAACCGAATAATGGAGGGGCAAGCCACCCCACAACAACGAGTGCGCCTTCGCAATCTGGAAGAAGTAGTGCAGGGAACAGGCCGCCGAAGTCGAAAGTAATAGTTACGTCGGCGCCGCTGATTCCTAGCCAAGCCACCACAGCCTCCTTGGTAGCTTCCCAACCTAGAATTACGACCACAGCAGGAGTTTCCGCACATGGACAGAACGAGCCACCTCTAATGCTGGATCTCTTGGAGAATTGCAGCGTTGGAGAAGGAGCTGGAAAGGGCAAGAGCACAGAACAATGTGAGTACGCCCATCGATACCGTAATACCTAACGGGGTCGGTGCGAGCAAGCGGCGTCACAGCTGACGCCATCTTGGAGTGGTCCGTTATTGTCTGTAAGCAGCGGTGTGCCACCTAACGGGGTCGGAGTGAGCAGTACAGCATGCTCGCAGCCGCCATCTTATAGCGGACCACCGCTGCTTGCGAGTAGCAGCTATTTTACGCCATTTTGCGCAACCAGCACAGCGCAGACAGCGCGAGTCGTGCCGCCGGCTGTAGGTATTTACAGCGACACGACGCCGACGCCGCTAGCTGGATCCTACGCCTGGACGACACCAAATGGAAGCAGTGGAAACTATATGCCCCGAAAGCTTCCCGATCTGCCAGTATTTGGAGGTCAGCCTGAGGATTGGCCGATCTTCCTTTATTGCATATACTGAGACAACGCAAGCGTACAACTGTACAGACCTGGAGAACAACCAGCGCTTGTTGAAGGCACTGAAGGATAAAGCCCGCGAGACCGTCAAGTCTCTCCTAATTCATCCAGGCAACGTGAGCACTGTTGTGGAGCAGCTGCGTTTCAGATATGGCCGACCGGGCAGCTTATACGCAGCCAGCTGAGTGGAATACGAGAGGTGCCCAATATTTCGGAGCACAATCTGGCGAAGATTATTCCCTTGCAACCCGTGTGAGTAATCTCTGCCTTCTTGCAGTCAGCGAGGGCAGATCAGCATTTGGGGGAACCCAACACTTTTGGAAGAACTTGTGGCCAAACTCCTACAAGCAAGCGAGTGGAGTGGGCAAGGCATGCTGCAACGATTATACCTTTCCCAACTATTTGTGCATTTTTAGTGCGTGGTTGACGGAGTACGCTAACGTGGTGTGTACTATCGTGGACATTGAAGGAAGGAACCAAAGCGTCGATTGCTACATGCAAGCATCGACAAGACCGAGGCGAGCAACAAGACAGCCGTCTCAGAGGTTGTCCAATCTGTGGAGGGGAAACATGCAGTTAAAGGCTGCGGAGACTTCAATGGAGCTTCTCCACCAGACAGGTGGAGGTACGTGAGGAGGCATCGACTATGCTTTTCATGCCTACGAAGTGGTCACATGACTAGATCCTGCAATTCGCATGGTGAGTGTCAAGTGAATGGATGCAGAAAGAGGCATCACCGTCTGCTACATGGTGTGGACAACGAACGCAGAAGGGTCGCCGCAACGAGGCGGTGAGAAGAGCTACAGCCAGCGAAACCAGCAGACAGCAGTTTCTAGACGTAGCCTGGACAGAGGGGCTCCGCAGGCGGATGCACCCGCACAGAGGATATTAAATTGTGTCGACGCAGAAAGAGGCCGCCTACTGTTTCGTATACTGCCAGTAACGCTGTACGGAGCAAACCGACGGGTGGATACATACGCACTCTTGGATGAAGGATCATCTGTTACGATGATCGACGATTCCCCAGAAGGATCTGGGCGTGCAAGGTGAGCGTCGACATCTGAATATTCAGTGGTTTGGAGGTAGATCCTCCAGGGAGGTTACCATAAGCCTGCTAATTGGAGCAGGCAAGCCAATTCGCCATGCGTTGCGAAACGTGTATTCCGTTTCAAACCTGAGCCTGCCGATGCAGACTCTACGCCGACGAGATGTTCAAGGTGTGGATAAGGATGCCAGCCTACCAATGAGGCCCTACAGCAACGCAGTGCCGAAGATACTCATTGGACTGGATCACGGACACCTAAGTTTTCCCTTAGATCGAGACGGTTTGCCAGACAGGGACCGTATACGGCTGCAACCGAGCTGGGCTGGGTTGTTTTGGGCCGGTAAGGAGAAATCAAACATGCCTTCACCACGGTCTTGCCGCCTAGCTGTGTCACTGGAGGACACTATTCAGAGGATGGTGGAAGACTATTTCGATGTCGAGAACTTCGGCGTGAAGCCCGCGCCACCAGTTGCAGGCAGCGACGACGAGCGGGCGCAGAAGATACTCGAAGATACTACGGTGAGATTGGGCCAACGTTATCAGACAGGACTACTATGGAAGGATGACCACATTGTGCTGCCACGGAGCTATGATATGGCGTACAAGCGGTTGGTCAACGTCGAGAAGAAGATGAAGCGCAACGGGTCGTTCGCGCTAGAATACACCAGGATCATCAAGGATTACGTGTCTAAAGGATACGCTCGACGTCTGAGCCTAACGAGGTTCCAGTGGTATGCGACAGGCTATGGTACTTGCCACGCTTTAGAGTCAAAACCCGAACAAGCCGGGTAAGATTCGGCTGGTTTTGACGCTGCAGCCAAGTTGGAGGAACATCGCTGAATTCGGCGCTGGCCAATGGGCCTCAACATTATAAACCCTTGCCAGCTGTGCTCTTTCATTTTAGAGAAAGTGCCGTTGGAGTCTGTGGTGACATCAAGGAGATGTTCCATCAAGTCCTGATCCGACCCGAAGACAGATGTTCCCAACGGTTTCTGTGGAGAAATGGCGATGACAGAAGGGATCTGACATCTACGAGATGATAGTAATGACCTTTGGAGCAGCCTGCTCGCCAAGCGCTGCGCATTACGCGAAGACTGTGAATGCTGAACAGTTTCGACATTCGAATTCAAAGAGCAATCAAGGCCATCATCGACTGTCATTATGTGGATGACTATGTGGACAGCTTTGCTACCGAGGCAGAAGCCATCAGCGTATCTACCCGAGTGAAGGAGATACATGCGAACGCTGGATTTGAGCTGTGCCAGTTTTCATCCAGCTCACCAATTGTGGAGACGGCCTTGGGCCCACCAGGACGAAGCGTGAGCGTCGGATGGAATGAGGCTGAACAGAAGATTCTTGGAATGTGTTGGCAGGCAGCCGGATGACTTCAGGTTCACTGTGAAGTATCATCGAGTTCAAAGCAGCGTATTGAACGGCGATCGAGTCCCTACCAAGAGGGGGAGTATTTGAGCTTGGTCATGTCCCGTTCGATCCCCTGGGGATTCCTGTGTTGCCTTATGATAACAGCGAAGTTGCTGCTACGAGAGATTTGGAGGCAGAAGATCCAGTGGGATGAACCACTTCCGGACGAGATATACAAAGCCTTTGCGAACTGGCGCAGGAAATGGACGCCGTGGGACAGTTCCGATGTCCTCGCCATTACTTCGGGCGTGGACTCGTGCAGGCTATAGAATTGCACGTCTTCGTGGATGCAAGTCAGTCTGCATTCGCGGCAGTGGCCTACTGGAGGGTCACCTATGAGGATGACGACGTGCTGGTGAGCTTCGTATGTGCCAAAACGAAGTGCGCGCGCTGATGAGAACAATGTCAATCCCACGGTTGGAGCTGAAGGCAGCAGTTCTAGGAACCAGGCTGATGGACACTGTTAAGAGGGAACACAGTGTGGCCATCAGTGATATCGTTTTATGGACGGACTCCAAGACGGTGCTAAGATAGATCGGCAGCACCCACCGACGATATAAGCAGTTCGTCGGCAATCGGGTGGCGGAAATCTTGGAGTCAACGAAGGTAGCCCAATGGAGATGGGTACCAACAGCCGACAATGCGGCGGATGATGCGACGCGTTCGCAATGCCACGTGGACCTCAGTCAGAAGTCACGTTGGCTAGGCGGACCAGCATTTTTGAGGCAGCCGGCGGCAGCTGGCCGCAGCCTGAAGCCGGATTTGAACGAGTTCGGATGATAACGACGAAGAGGAGATGCCAAGTGAGTTTTCGTTGGTGGCAGCGAACGACTTTTGTATTTCTTTTCAGAGATTCTCAACAGTCGGCTACTCAGGACTACAGCCTGGGTCCTAAGGTTCACGCGCTGGTGCCGTGGACAAAGAAGCGAGTTGAGGAACTACGGCCTCACTGCAGCAGAGTGTGAGGCCGCGGAGAACCCTGTTGGTCAGACAGGCACAACGTGAGGCGTTTCCGGAACGAGATGCGGTCGACAGAAGACGGCAAGACGGTCGCCAGTGGAAGCGACATTCGAGGACTGGCGCCATACATAGATGGCCATGGAGTTCTGCGAGCATATGGCAGAGTGGATGCCGCATTGTGTATGCCATACAGTGCGAGAGGCCAATAATCCTGTCACACAAGCACAGTCTTACGGAGATGATTGTGCATCATTTCCGCCAAGATGAAGCATCAAAACGTGGATGCTACGATTGCGGAGATCCGAACAAGGTTCTGGACTACGAAGCTGAGACGTGTACTACGGAAGACGATCTCAGCATGCAACGTGTGCAAGTTGCATCGGGCGCGGGCTGCGCCGCCAATAATGGGACCCCTGCCGAGGGATCGCCTGGAGGCCAATGGCTGGCCATTTAAGAATACCGGACTGGATTACTTTGGACCACTACTGGTGGTATCGCGGCACACGGAGAAGCTGGGTCGCCCTTTTCACGTGCCTGACGACCAGGGCGATACATCTGGAGTTGGCACATGACCTGTCAACTGATTCCTGTATAATTGCGATACGGAACTTCGTCTGCCGTCGAGGCCCAGTACATAGACTGCGCAGTGACTACGGCAAGAACTTCATAGGAGCTGACAGGGGAAGCCAGACGATTTGGCGACGTGTTCGAGTCAGAAAGGATTCAGAGTGAGCCCTATCTGGTCGAGGCATCGAGTGGGTTTCAATTGCCCAGTGAATCCATCTGAAGGAGGAGTCTGGGAATGAATGGTGCAGTGCGTGAAGAAGGTTCTGCGCTACATTGAAGGAGATAGCGCCGAGGGATCACGTACTGGTGAGTTTTTTTCTGATCGAAGCAGAGAACATTGTGAATTCGCGTCCGCTCACCCACTTGCCGGTGGATGCGGACCAAGCCCCCTGACGCCAAATGACCTGCTCAGAGGAGTAGCTAACCTGCCGGACACGCCTGGCGACGATGTGGAGCTGCCCAAAGTGCGCTACACGCAAGCAGTGGCGTATAGCGCGACTAATGAGGGACCGTTTCTGGAAGAGGTGGGTCTTGGAGTACCTGCCTACACTTGTGCGCCGAGAGAAATGGTGCCAGAGGACGGAACCGATTCGCCAGGGTGACATGGTCTTCATCTGCGATCCAGCCTTGCCCCGAAGAGAGTGGCGCAAAGGGCATCGTGGAAGCCGTTTACAAAGGGAGTCGATGGAGTCATCAGACGCTAGTGTGCGCGTGAATGGACGGCCTATCTCGGACTATGATGCGTCCCGTCTCCAAACTTGCGGTTTTGGATTTAAGTGAAGCGGTTCTTCACGGGGTCGGGGATGTCGACGGTCGATAGTTGACCGCGATAGGCGATATTAGATCTGGTATTTAAATGTATATCGATAGATGTTGAATTTCCAGCCACGAATGAACGGGCATACTTTATATGCCGCCATAAGCTTCATTTTACTGTCGAGTGGCTAAAGCAGGAGGACATACTGCGGTGAGGTTATTTAGAAACATTGTACTAGGTTATGACCGATGTATTTATAGAATAAAACAGCTACAGCTACGGCAACCAGCAGCGGCCACGGTGAGCCAGCAGCGGCGACAGATTAACTGCTAGTGCGGATTTAATTGGTGCTGTTAAAGGCAACTCCTCGGGACCATCGACAGAATATGGAAATATTTAAATCTCTTTCGTTTTTAAATAAAAATCAATGTTAAAACAAATAAAGCTGAATGTAAACGGGTTTTTCAGGAACCAATCTACCGTGTAAAACAGAATTTTGTCGTTAATTGGTATGGCCTGGCTTTGGGATAGGGACTATTTTGGCCTCAGAAAGGCCGTTTCAGATTATGTTGATGTAGTAATGGCTGTGTTAAAAATGTAGGTAATTTGCATTAAAATTAGGGGAGAATTAATCTCATCGATATAGGGTTCATGTTGATATTCAATCGCATTCGACTTAGAAGCATAGTCTGAGAACATCACACGGACTAACACAGCAGAAACTGAAGCTAGGCACAGTGTTAGAATAAGATACTGATGTCAAGTTAAGGGTTGGGGAAGTCAGGTACAACTAATTGCATAAATTTGTTATTTATTTCATTTACGTCCATGTCAACATGAGGAGTTTCGTGTTTTTTCCCATCAATATTTTTAATGATTTGCCATTTTGGATCCGCATACCGCGGATTAAACTTTGCTGCGGGTGAATTCTTCTTATTTCACTGTGGATAACTGATTTACAGACAACGGAACTATAATGATACCCGTTTTATTTTCATGGTTGAACCAGGAGTTATCTGTCGGTCTAACGGTCGGAACGCTTGAAACATGTTCATTATAAATATGGCGCCGTTCGATTGAACGGGGAAAGCTGCGACGCAGACGGTATATAATGTATTGATGTCCAGTCGAGCATGTTAATGTCAGTGTCTAGAAGCCAAGGTCAATGTTCCTAAAGTCAAAGTTTTATCTAAAATGTCTAAAGTCTAAAGGGAAGGTGACATAGTCATGGTAGCTGGGATTGATATCGTAGGTCATGAAAATAAGGTCATGTTTGGAATACCCTGGCACTGTAGAGTTGATCATACAGTAACATTTGTTCGGTACTGTCAACAGCCGTCGCAAGTCTAATAGCCGTTTGGTGTTTCGTGGTATATATGTAGGGTTATTGCTGGTTTACAACATTTAAACCGGTCGTTTGACAGGCTATTGAAATCGGGATTCTCTACTAATGGCAGTTTATCACCTGCTCTATTATGTCTGCGCCGTGTGGATCGTGAACTGTGGAAGTGTTGACCAAATATGCGCCAATGTTTTGGTTTGGTCGCAAGTTGCAGCCAAGGAGCACCCTCTTTTGTTCATTGTGGTGCGCGAAAATCATCTGCTGCCGGTATTCGTTACAGACGCAGATTAGCTTCTATCTTGTTACAACAGAGACTGCAACTGCCCCGGCATGCCCTACACGATCAGATTAAGATTCAATTAACGAGTCACTTAAGTCGGGGACAAACCAAGTTTCAGACACACATATAACATCCACACCTGAATCCACGAACATATGTCTAAACTCTTCAATTTTTTCGGCAAGCTTTGTGCATTAATATGGCAGATTACCAAATCGATTTTTGCTTATCCTTTTCTTAAGCATCTGAAATTATTCGCATTGGTTAGTGTTAATAAATTGTCCATATCAAATGGTTTTATCAAAACTAAGAATGACAGGTATAGTCGCGAAAACTATTAAAGTCAAGGGCCCACTTAATAATAGTATATAGGACAACGGTTAGATTAGGGAGAACAAAGGCTAACATAAACAAATGACTAATTTTTTTGTTATAGGATCTGAAACAAACAATTCTCGCCGCCAAGCTAAAGACCCTCGGTGTCAACTTGCATCTCTCGCAGTTCCTGTATTTTAAGAACGTCCAAGAAATCGTTTTCTTAGCGGACTTTTATGTGAACTGTACCTCTGCGCGTAAACACAGACTGCAGATGTCGATGCTTCTTCATTTTAAAGCTTCTTTAAAGATCCAACAGTTTTTCTTTTTGTAAGCTGCTCGTTGATAAATACTGAAACCAGTTAGGCCGAGTAATAAGAGAATTTGATAGGTTTTTTGTTTCCCGCCTGTACATACCGATATTACGTACAAATTCCGCTTTATCGCGCACCAGTTCCAGTTAGACCATGATGAGGAATCAAAACTAGGTGGGGCAATTTTAAACAAGTTCAGCCTCATACTGGAAGATTTCCTTATCAACAGATGCCTCAGTGTAATTAAAGACGTGTGGTATAGGAATCGAAAATGGCTTCAGTTTCTCCCCTTCCAAGTACAAAGTAGAAAATCGGTTATCTGCTTGCGTTGTTAGCATTAGCCTGTTCATCGAGGCCAGCTTAAACTCTATATTCTCAAACATTTTTACAAAAGGTTTTGATTTTTGTGCTTGTCCTCGAACAATTAATTTAATTTTTGTAAGCAAACAGACTCTTACCAGAATGATATAATTAACCAATCAATACACAGCTTTCTGTTAGCAAGATTAACAGCCGCTTTTCTGCCTCATTCATTTTTGTGACCATAAACTGAAAAGCTCCTCAAATCGTTGGTTCAAAAGCTGCAATAATTCCGGGAATGGCGTCAATGTACGAACGCGGCCCTTTAATTAGGTTCTCACGCAGACGTTTAAAGACAGGCTGCATTTCGATTTAAATGGAACGGTTCGACTGTTGTTGTGGCACTGATGGTGAGCGCCATCTTTGCAAAGATGGTGAGCGACCTCTGGCGAAGATGAATAAAATGCTTTGCTTAGTGGCTGATCCGATCCATCAAACAGACTGTCACATTATCACCCCATCTATTTGATATTGTTTTCTACACCCACAATCTTTTCAACGGTATTTCAGTGAAATTTCGCAAAATTTTTCCGTAACAGAATTCGCCAACATTGAATTCTTCGATTGTGATGATGATCAGGTTTGAAATTCAAAGATATTACAACGGACCGTTGGGGATTGACAGTGGAGATGTTGATCCAAGGGATATGTTGGATTGTACAGCAGCTGATTTGTTGTTGTTCGCTTTATCCTCGGAAAAAAAAACTTGTTGACGGAACGTGTCAGTTGCTGTCTGTTCTTCCGCAACTTTTCTGTCGTTAGGAATTGATTTTGAACGGACTCAAGAGTATCTTGATAGACAGAAAAATGAGGAGGCAACATGCAGTAACCATATTCCAAGCAAATTGATTTGTAACTTAAACTTTATTTAATAATCCGATCTGATTCGGGCCGGCAATCTGGAAATCTATAGATATGGCCATTCTGCATGCCTGTTAATTTGTAAAAACATATCTTCAAAATTTTTTCTGTTCACAGATTTTCGTGTTGTGTAAATGCTGCGGAAGGGGCATTACAAAATTTTTACAGCCCGCTTTGTGGCTTTTGTTGTTTTATCACTGAGCAAAATCAAATAAACTTCAATAACTGTGAGTTCTCGCTCCCGAAACTTTCAAATGTTCAGTAGCTCTGTCTCTCTCACAGTGCTGCTGCAGCTGCTCTCTCTCCTCTCTGGATGATTCCACTATTTTCGTTTGTCGGGGCACACTGGTCGATAGCGATTTGCTTTGAAACAATTTTTTAAGGTCATTTTTATTTATTAGTGTGGATACCAAAATTTGGTTGCTCTAGCTCTTATAGTTTCTCTGAATCTAGGCGCTAATGTTTTGCGCTAAGCGTTCCGACCCTATAAAGTATGTATTCTTGATCAGCACAAGGGCGAGAAAAAATGAGCCATGTCTTTCTTCCGTCCGTCTGTCCGTCCGTCCGTCCGTCTGATTCAGATTAGTGCAAAGACTATAAGATATGCAACGACATTTCTACGATTCTGTGTTTTTGTCACTGCTATCTTTAAATTTGTGGATCGCCCACAGATTTTCGTCCTTTGTGGGGACGAAAATCTGGGCAGGGCGAAGAGACGAGAAAAAAAAAACACAGAACCGTGACAATTACATATCTTCTGGATGCAAAATTTCGAATCAGCTCTGTCTTTTATAGTCAATGAAGAAAAAAATTTCATTAGGGACGGTCAGACTCTAAGACGGACGGACAGACGGACGGCTTTGCCGGACAGACATGGTTCAATCGACTCGGACTATAAAAGCTGATCAACCAAATATATATCCTTTATGGGGGTCGGAACGAGTTCCTTTTGGACCTCACCCCTTCCACTTTTACAAAGTGCGAAAATCTACCCCATCCACAGATCTTTGAGACTGTTAGACCTGACTGTCGAGCTCTCACTGGCTCAAAACTATTTGTAATTTTTCACTGCAGAACTCACTGTTGATAGCTAACTGCTACAAGTGTGTTTCTAAATTTTTACCCCTTTATGTTAAACAAGTCAAATGGAGTTCACATCAGTTTTGAAGATAGGAGAAAACTAAAAGCAGAATGATTTTCTTATTCTACCAGACTGCCGTATGATAATATTTTTATTATTATGACTAACAAATCAATTTGCAGTGGCTAATGGCGCCCGTCGACAATTCTGACTAATTTTTTGTCTTTTTATTATTATTTTGTATTGTCGTTATTATTAGCCATACTTTTTTTTTTTTTTTTATTTTTTTTTTTTTGCGGTTTAGCAGCATTTCACAACGTTATTTCGTTTTTATTTATAATTTTTTTATTTTTTTATTTTTCTTTTTTCTTTTTATGGGTTTATCGTTCTTTTCATAATTAGGTAAATTGCGTTGCTCGGGGAGATATTTTTAATATTGAAAGGTAACTCATTCCATAACCGAATAGCATTTGTTAAAAATTGCTTTTCCTGAATTCGCAAGTCTATCCTTACAGGTTACCAGATACCCACGTTCTATTTGAATAACAAAGCAAGGTTAATTTATCATATATCCCACACCCTGTCTGGTATAGATTATTCGATGTAGAAAAATTATTCGTTGCCGTACCCTATCCATGGCTTTAAATCCATTTTGAATATCGTTGTCTTGCTAAGATCAAGGATATGATCGGTTCGTTCTTATTATATATTATCCGGGCAACGTTGGAAATCTTACCGGACGTTTTATTGTAACGTTCTCTAAGCCGAGGAAAAGAATGGAAGAATATGCCAATAAAACCAAAAACCAAATTTGAGTCTGGCAAACGATCAAGTGCCAACCATGCGAGATATAACATCCACGAATTTCAGGTGAACAAGGCCTGGAAAACAATGCAAATCATCGGGAAAACGTGGCGCGGCGGAATCACAATTGCAAGAGGCCCGAGATGAACGAAATCAACGGATCCGGGGTGGGTAGTGAATCGGATACATACCGATCGAAACGTGGCTAGGCAATTCCTGCAACGCTTTGCCTGCATTTTACATAAATTGGCGGGGACGAGTTACCATTCAAGCGTCAAGCCAAGATGTTAAATATTATGCCGACAGAAGGAGTGCTGGTTACTTGGTACGGCAGAAAGAATGCCCGCATTGTCCATGCACGGAAATGGCTAAAGAAGCCAGATGGGATTTGTTGCTCATCCGAACTTTGGCAAATAACCGAAGAAGGAACACCCCTGAACCAGCACGGTAGCGCTTATCGGCCAAATCCTCGTTCGCGCAGATTTTTTGAAGTCAGGACGCTGATTCTATTCATGGACAAATGACATCATTTGGACTCGCGAATTAAAGAACAATATTGGCAAACGGTGGAACGGCACTGACCGACAGCTGCTTCGAGTTGCTGGACAAAGTGGGCGGACCCCACCCAATGCCAAACGCATGGGCTGGTACATTTTGTACACTTTATGGGTAGCGCAAGTCGAACGTTTACCCAATCGGGTGGATGCTCGTCGCGACTCCATAATCGAATTCAACCCAACCGCCTGTAATGAAAAGCCGGAACGCATTACAAAATGCTGAAGAGATAACGTTATTGAAGCCATCATTTGGAATGGAAATTGGAATTTCTAAATAAGAGTCGCTGGCGCCGATGAGCCTGCCAAAGGCAAGGCCAGACTTTGTCTGTATGTGGCTTAAAGATTCATAAATCGGTTGCTTTTCCCAAGAAAACTATATAGTCGGCAGGACGCTACGTGGGAAAACCATCCAGTTTGTTTGTGTTGGCTAAAGACGGACTAACCAACTCCACCGATGGCACGCTGAGATGCGACTTCGAGGCTAATCTTTATTTTTAAGGAATCTTATAATTGATCCAGACGCCGCACATTACAGTGGTGGAGTTATTTTTATTGAACTGAAAAAATTTTTCAGAGAACCTCCACCACATGGAAAAGCATCAATGCTTTTATTTTTTCCCTTTGGAGTGGTTTATGAATGACTGGACTGTATAATTTTGGATAGTGTTTTATTTTATATATTTAGTGATTACAAGATGATCGGCGCTTACATCTCTATAATACCCGTTCGTTCTCTTTTGTAGTGATCACCGCGTTTTTGTTTTTGCTCCATTTTTTTTTTTTTTTTTGAATAAACGGCCGGCCTTTTCGCTAAACAAACTTTATCTAAACTTCCTAACCGTCCTACATGGCATGGAAACCTATTCTATTCCGAGTGCAACCTTTTGATTTCGTTAAAACATTATTTAGCTTTTTATTTTCGGCGTCGGACATTGACGTGTTTGTGTTGTTGCCGTGAGTACGCCAACATTGCATTACAGTCCGCTGGGGTCTCGAACACAAATGTTGTATTATCACTTTTCCCTTCACCTAAACTCAAATCTATTTCTTTTTCTAATCTCTGGCAACTTCGCCCAGTAGCTCTTTCTAAATAAATTCGACGGGAGGTTATTCTCCTCTCCTCCTATTAGAGTTTGTCTGGCAAACTGGTTTGATAGCCATGGCAAGTTTTGAAATACTCCTTTTTTGATTTTAATTTTGACAAATTTTTAGTGTCCGAAACCTTTTCTGTTATTTAATCCCAAAAATCCTGTTGGAAATGATCAGCCCTGGAGGAGTATCCCCAAAGCACCAACATGCGATAAAAATACTGCACCAAAATCGTGGGTTTACGGGTTCACAGGGCATGCCATATCAAGGCCTTCGCGGCAGCACTACAGTTATGAGGCATGCCGTAGGGGAGACTGACATGGTAATATTTATAAGGCAGACGCGGAAGGGCGTTAAGGAGCTGACCGTTGGCTTTCAAAAGCAGTACGAACGGAACGATGGAGAATCACTGGGCAGTCTGCAACTGCTCACTATATAGTCTCCGAGGCGCAAAAAGGGCCTCTTGGCAAAATTTTCATCGGATCGTCACTCAAACGCTCGCAGCCGAAAAACTGACTCCGTTTCTCTCAAAAAACTAACCCCTCGATTTCGTTTATTAAAAGGAATGGACCTGCTGGCGCCGGACATTCTTAGTTCCGAATTCATGGCAGGTCGGAGAATTTGAAAGGACCGTCCGTCTCGACGTGCAGGGGTTCTAATGTCCGTAGTGGACTCCTTCACGCTCACTAGTTGTCCAAGTTCAACAGGATCTGGAACCAGTAAATAAACGTTCTGATTCTTCCCGGATTTCGCTACCACGGGTTACTTGCCTCGTATATCCAACCTTCTTCGGATATTCCAACCAAAACGACAACTTTTTTTTTTAACGGCTGTTTCCCTGACGCTATCTGATATCGAATGTATGTAGTTCGCTTTTATTCGCTTGCCAGGAACTGCCGTGGGTTTAAACGTGGTCTAGTAATTTCTCTTATGTCACAGGGAGATGACTTTGTTCAAGGCTTGTCTCCCCTGTCCCTTTCTCAAGTCAATCTCTGAAAAATTTTGGGTCCAGAGCATTCTGTGCTGAAGGAGTTCAAGGATCCGACGAAGTGTTGCCCCATAGCCCTTCCGCTCAAATATATCCCAATGACGCCATCCTCATCTTTCGAGGTGTCGCCAGATATAAAACTAACTGTCTTAGGAACCTCTTAGTAACCTATCAGTGTCCGAGGCTTTCGTAAAGTAAGTTTTCAGCTTTCTGACCCGGGATTAGTTTTGCATTTGGTCCCCACGTTATTGTGTGCACTGATGTCATAAAGCCGGACATTCATCTTTTACAAGGTTTTGCAGGTCGGTTTTTGATTTTTGTGTCCCGTTTTCTCGACGATTAGGAGGGTTCTAATTGCAGTGGACCAAAAACTATCCAGTCTAAAAACTTAAAATCAAGTTCAACAAAAATTTCAATTCCTGGGTGTAAAACTTCTCACTTCCCGCTTTCGATATAGCTCGGTCAAACTTTTCAGTTCTTAATGCTCAATGCTATAAGAACTACCTATCTCGATGCAGGATACGTTTTCTCAGGACCTAAACAGTTTTACTGCTTCGTAAACAGTAAGCGTAGAACGTCCGCACACCCATCCTCGCTATCATTTTGTAATACGTCGGCAAATAATGATCAGGCAATTGCCGATCTTTTTTTGCCCAATTTTTCCAAACCACCTATTCTGAGGAAAGCTACTCTGGTCACCCGTACCCATACGGTTTACCGAAGTCGAACGGCATTTTCAGTCCCTTGTTAAATGAATGTTCTCTACTTCATGATCTTCGACTAGTTAAGCCGGTGTTTTCACCGGGTCAGACGGGGTTCAGGTTGTGTACTCAGGTACTGTGCCGAGGCTCTGTGTTGACCTTTGCTTAAACTATTCACCCTGTCCATTGATTCTTCTTGCTTCCCCGATCTGGAAGGAATCGTTTATAATTCCTCTCCATAAAAAGGTAGCAAGTCTGATGCTAAAAATTATAGAGGTATAGCAAAGTTATGCGCTATTCCTGAAATGTTTGAGAAGGTTTTAACTCCGCACTTGCAACATCTCTGCAAGTCACTTATATCTCAACTCAGCATGGATTTATAAGGCGGCGATCAACCACCACGAACTTGTTAGAGTTTACCTCTTTCATTATTAAAGGCTTTCAAGGTAACTTACAGACGGATGTTATTTACACCGACTTCAGTAAAGCATTCGACTCTGTAAACCATATCCTTCTAGCACATAAACTTGACATTTTAGGGTTTCCGCCCAACCTCCTGAGATGGATTTCTAGCTATCTTTGTTCCAGGTCCCAAAGAGTCCTCTTCAAAAACTCCTCTCTTCACCAGTAAAGGTTTCTTCGGGAGTACCACAGGGCAGCCATCTAGGCCCCTTACTCTTCACACTCTTTATTAATGACTTGCCTTCGGGAACTTATGTATGCGGATGATGTTAAACTCTGTGTCAGTATAAGACATTTCATTTCATTCTCGCTTGCAATCCGATCTCAATAACTTTCAGTCATGGTGCTGTGGTTACAACTTAATGCCGCGAAATGCAAAGTAATGACATTTCATCGTGCCCCTTATTGGCTCCCATATGTGGCATTTTTCTTGAGAGAATTACCCTGGTGAACGATCTTGGTGTCTTATTAGACGCAAAGTTAAAGTTTTCAACCATGGTAAATAAGGCCATGGGCGTGCTTGGAGTTTATCACTAGGATTTAACTACCCCTATATAACAAAGCCTCTCTAGTTCGTCCGATTTTAGAATACGGCTCCTGTGTATGGTGCCCTCAGTACAAAGTACACCAGGACCGTATAGAATCAGTACAGAAAAACTTTTACTCTTTGCTCTGCGGGGCCTTAACTGGGATGCGGGTGTAAGACTCCCATCTTACTCTAGTAGACTACTATTAGTAAACCTCCCATCCTTAGTTAACCGTAGAAAATGCTTGGTGTGATATTTATGCACAACTTGATGGAGGGGTGACATCGACAGCCCTGATCTGTTGAGCCGCATAAACTTCACGATTCCTATTAGACTGACTAGAAATTTTTATACCGTTGTTCCTTCCACTTTGTAGATCAATTATTCCTTGCATGAACCGTTTAGGGTCTTATGCTCGGATTATAATTCACTCTACCATATTATATCTACCACTAATTCTCTTCCTCTTATTAAATTACTAATCCTTACACACCTTTCTAGTAATTAGTAATTGTAGTGGTATTTGTATTTTGATTGCATGCTTAGTTTCTTAGTAGTTTAGTGCTAATTTTCCTCGAATGTTAGTCTAACAGCTATCTTTCCTGCATGTTCGCGTTCGGCTCGGCTACGCGCCGCGCGTTATGCGGCAGCGCCCTCGGTCGGTTGGGCGGGAGGGAGGGCTGCGTTTTTTGCCTGGGATCCGCGCGTAACAGCCTTCTGCTGGTTTGAGGCCCTTGACGATGCAGTAACTGCATCGCCTCTTGAAAGATGCAGTCATTGCATGTCGATCAGAATAGCGGGGGGTTGATTTGAGGCGGTACAGCGATATCCGGGCAGTTGGTTGTGAGTCCAATTTTCTACTACCTTCAACTCCACAAAATAAGTCGAGCAAAGGGGAATTGTAAGATCATGCGGTTGATTCGGTCCAATGCAAAACGGTACACATCGATGTATGCGTGTGCAGCTGCGGGCTGGCTATACGTGTGAGAACGTGCAGTTATGTTTTGGACACAAGCAATAACAACACCATATGCGCGTAAAAATGGTTAATTAAGCGGGACAATACAATTGTTGAGTCCAGGAACGTGAGAATTGCGGATAAATCACAATCGCTTATCTTCATAGGTACTTAGGCGTTGGTTGCGTTTTATTTCCTATTTGGCAAAAGGAGGTTAATACATTTTATTCTTTATATGTAGGTAATATCTACGCACGCTTCGTCTTTTTCTCCCCGCTCTTTTATCGACTGCTCAAACGATGTGACCTTCTTGTCTTTTCATATTGTGACCATTTTTTCTTCTTGTCTTTTCATAGTGTGACCGTTTTCTTCTCTTTTTCTTTATGTAGGGTATCTGAGCCCTTGCTTAAAACAAAAGTATATGCGCGTAAAAATTTTTTCTCAACAACAACAATCAAGAGCATTAAGAATAGGGCAGTTGCAATATAAATAAACATTGAATAAAACTAAGCGGCTAATTTCTCAACATACCGGCCCCCTGACGACTGTTCAGAACAAGGGAAAAGCTTACAGCAATTTTGGTGGTAGGTCTCTTTGTACCTCCTCGGGCTGTTTTACGGTGACCCTCAAACCCCTCTCGTCTTGGCCAGGATGAACTTCGGTGATTCGCCCAAGCAGCCCAGCTTGCTAGGCGGTTGATTCGGCTCCTTCAGTATCACAAGAGTATCCACGGTTATGTGATTGGACTCCTGCTGCCATTTCGTGCGAGGTTGCAAGGAAACAAAGGTATTCAAGACTCCAACGTTTCCAGAATCTTGAACCTTGGCTTGCAGTTGTCTCCAACGCTGCAGTCTGTGAATGTCGACGTCCAGCAAGGACGGCTCCGGCACCGACATGTGAAGTAGACCTGTAAGAAAATGAGCGGGGGTAAGGATCCAAGCTGTGATCGCTGAGCGCGCACAGTGGGCGAGAGTTGAGTAAACCTTCAATCTGGGTTAAAGTTGTTGAATATTTCTCAAAAAGTCAACGCACTGCTACCAATTACTCGGCTAAGGTGGAGCTTGATAGATCGTACGCCGGTCTCCCAAATACTTCCAAAATGCGGGACAGACGGCGGAATGAAGTGCTAGTTGATTTCCTGGCTCGTCAGAAAATTAGCAATTTCCTCGTGTTGACTTTGAGATACAGCTATCCGTTGCATCTCCGTTAGTTCCTTTCTGGATCCATGGAATGTTGTGCCATTGTCCGAGTACAAATCGGATATAGGGCCACGTCGAGACCAAAACCGTTTGAAAGCGGCGATAAATGCGGAGTCGTCAAATCACTGACGAGCTTAGATATGAATTGCTTTGGCGAACAGACAAACAAAGATGGCAAGGCCAAGCATTGCCAAACTTCGGTGTCCGGACCTGCTGATGTCTTGATGGTAACTGGTCCAGCGTAATCCAATCCAGTATGTAGAAAGCGAGCGGGTGGGCTGAACGCGAAAGGCGGGAAGATCAGCCATGAGTTGTGTGCTCGTACCTTTGCGCTGGAGGAAACAAATCTTCCAGTTGTATACAAGTTTTTCGACTCATGTTACGGGCTCCAAGAATCCAATACTTGGTCCTCAAAAGTATGAAACATAAATTCGACTCCAGCGTGTAGCGATGTGACGTACTGGTGTCTAGCTATTAAAACAGCGACTGGTGATTCCTTTGGAAGAAGTATGGGATGTTTTGCATCATAAGTTGCCATCGAATCTCCAATGCGTCCTCCTACGCGCATTATTCCTTGGTCGTCAACAAATGGAGTGTAGCGAATCAACTTGGATTTTTGAGTTGAGAAAGTGCTTGTCCAGTGCTCAGCTGTTTGTACTCCATTTGGAAGAACTCCATCTGGACAAGTTTGATTACCCAGAGCGGCATATTAAAGTTCCCATGACGATATAAACGATGACAGGCGGTCTTTGCAACGAAGACGATGTACAAAGCGAAAGCAATAGCTAATTGTCCGCAAGAGATGTGACCAGGAGGAAGCTTTGTTGATCATACAACGAAGATCATTTCCTCCATCGGAAATGCGTAGATTAACTTGGGGTTTGACCTTTACTTCCATCCGCGAAGCGTCCTCAGTCAAGTGCGAACTTGGCCAAGTGCGCACGTGATTGGGAAAGCTTACGGTGATCCATTCCACCACAGTTGATGCCCTACCAGATCCTTTGGTAGAAGTCCGCGTGATGCACAGTCCGCGGGATTGTCCCCTAGTGCGAATGTGCTGCCAGCAGCTACGTGGACAAGCTTCCAGAATCTCAGCAGGGTGATTACAAACATAAGTGTGCCAAGTGCGTGGGGGTGATGAGAGCCAATGTAGTACAATTTCTGAGTCTGACCAACACGAAGTACTTGGAAATAGGAATAGTTAGAGCTTGCTTAACCAGAGACATCAATTTGACAGAAGATGGGCGGCATTCAACTCGAGCCGTGGGATGGATATAGGTTTGATGGGTGCAACCGGGTTTTTGCGGCGATCAGTGTTACAACATAATCATTATTGAGCCTCACGCGACTGTAGATGACAGCGGCGTATGCATGAGATGACGCAGCGAATCCATGCAGCTCCGTTGCTTGAAGTGGCGAGGATAGGTAACGAGGTATGCGACAACTTTCCAATAAATGAACTTCAGCTACAAACTGTTGCCAACGTGCGCATAACTGCGGGGTAGTGATTCGTTCCATTCGACCGAGCTCAGCCCAACTATCTTGAAAGAGAACCTTTAGAAATACAGTTGTGGGGCAAGCAACCCCAGTGGATCGTAGATCTTGAAAGCTCAGACATCAAAATCCGTTTTGTCAGAACCCCCAGACGTCGGGAATGGTCAACTTGAAGGAAAGATCGTCCACAGCCTAGCGTCCCAGCGTATTCCAAGAACCTTGACATATTGAGTTGGGCTATCTTCTTCTAGGGCTTCAAGTGGATACTCACAGATGACCTTTGGCAGCGAATTGAGTAGGACCAACAGTTTAAACTCCATTTTTCGAAGTTTAAATTGAGCTTGGCTTAAAAGCAAAATTAATTCATCTTTGAGTGCAATGAGATCGTCGATATTATCGCAACCAGTAGGATATCATCCACGTACGCGTCTCGTACACGCACAGCAGCAGCCTTCGGATACAAATCGTTATGATCTTGCGCGATCTGTTTGAGAACTCAAACAGCCAAGAACGGTGAAGACGCCAAAACCATATGTAACGGTCAGCAGTCGGTACTCGACTCGACTCCTTTCGCCAGACAATCCGTTGGTACTGCGTGTGATCTTCTGAAACCACGATGCCTCTAAACATTTTCTCAATGTCCGTACAAAACACATAGCGATGCTGACGGAAACGTAGACATACTCCAAGTAAACCCTTTGAATAGGTGGTCCGATGTGTAGTCGTGAATTAAGTGAAGATCCATTGCAGTCCTCCCAGAGCCATCAAATACAACTCGGCATTTCGTGGTGGTGCTATCTGGTTTAAATACTGCGTGGTGGTGCTAAGTAATTGTGGGATTGGCGGATCGTTTTCTACGGTAGTAGAAGGAATCACCTCCATGTGTCCTCGTTGTATATAATCCTCCATAAACTCGACATACTGTTGTTTGAGCGCAGGAAATTTTCGAAATTTCCGCTCGAGAGAAGAAAAAGCGGCGTAGTGCTTGTGGCAGTGTGGACCCCATCGGAGGGGCAGATTCCTTGACGGGTATTGGACGATGTACACGCCATCGTTTCTGCGGGCGTGCGTATGAACGAAGTGTTGCTCAGCGGGATCACTAGCATCAATGGTAGCGTCACTTGGTTGAACTCGTTCCATGTCCATGAACGATCGAACCAAAGTGTCCAGATCCTCGTGCGCGTGGTGCTAGTGCGTGGTTGTGGAGCATCACTACTGAGATGGTAGCTGCCTGTAATGACCCAACCAAAAATTAGTATGAAGTGCAATAGGATATTCAGAACCAAACTCTTTTGCGTTGTCCAGTGTAAATGTTCCAAAGCGATCAGCTCCTAAAATCACGTCGATTTCGCCTGGTTTACCAAATGTAGGGTCCGCTAGGGCAGATCACGAATCCTTTTCCACATCGGTGTGTTAGACTCGATCCCTCTGGGCTGGAATCGAGGAGGTTAAAATGTTCATAATCAGACCTGTTACCACCACTGAGGCCGAGCTTGTGCGGGAGAGCAACGTGAATGTGGCGCGATTGATCTAGTAACCCCCAGCAGGATTTGCGCCCAGACCAACCACTGGTATACGAGCGTGGGTGCGGCAAAATCCAATTCGTTGAATAAATGATTCGGCGACCATCGTTATAGTTGAACCAGTATCCAACAGTATCCTGCAGGTGGTCTCGTTGCCCCAGAAGTCGACTCATATTGGCCAAAATCGTTGGTAATATGGCCTGACTCTTGGCCACGAATTCCTCTCTAATGTATGATGGCTGACCACGGCAGGATCAGCACCAGCAGGGAAACTGACGAGCGGACCCGGGTGAGTCAGCGGAGTTATTGACCTCAGCGGAAACCGTGACAGAGCGTATATGTCCTCTGGATGAACAAAAGAGTGTGGTGCCTCAGCTTACACAGACGGCACGTGTTTGTGGAATTACACTCCTTGACTTGATGAGATCGGCTTAGACAATTGAAGCACAAATTACCATCCCTTTGCGAACTTGCGGCGGTCCACAACATCCAGAGCCTTGAATTGAGTGCACGCATAAAGGCTGTGTTGCTCGTGACAATATACACAATCACGAGCAGACGTATTTGGCACGTCAACATGATGAGAAATTGCACGACGTTTATTCAGCACCGTGTGTGTATCCTGGATTAGCTTTGGATCTTGACAAGACTCAGGGCATCGCAACGGGCGAAGAAAGCCGAACAGGTCATTTATGGTCACATTTTCCTTTGCACGATTCACTGAGGTGGGCCCAAGCTTCCTTGCATTCCGGGTCTAGCTTTGAGAGCAAGGGATATGGATCAGCCACACATCGCGGCTGTCGCAGCTCAGCGCATGTAGACCACGTATATTTTCGTCGGCGGTGTCGACTATTTTACGCAACTCGGCGATGTTTGAACCCTTTGCGGTTGGAAACGAAAGAAAGTTTTGAATGAACGAACGAGCAATCAGTGACTTTTTGTTATAGCGATTTTCGAGCCTCTCCCATGCGTCCTGGTAATTGGCATCCGATACGGGAATATGTTTTATCAGAGACAACGCTTCACCATCCAGATAGATTTCAAATAATGAAACTTTTGGCACTTGGACAGACTACTCTTCTTGTCGACTGAGCCTAAGAACAAGTCACTAAACTGACACCAATCCTCGTATCTGCGCGGAAAAACGTCGGAATGCGTATTTTTCGAACTGCAGCTCTGTGGTTCCCGATGAGTCCCGAATCCTTCAGAAGTTGAGTTTGTCCCTCAAACAAGCGTTCCACAGTGTTTGATAGCAGTAGATTTGAGTTGTCGTGCTCATTATCGTGACTGCTCCGGTCACGTATGGCTTCAGTGAAAATACTATGCGCACTAAAGACCTTTTTTCATATTCGGGGATATCCAAATCCGGATCCACGTATTCATCTTCATCATTATATTGGACCAGCTCTTCAGAGAGCCCATAAAGCGGTTGAAAGTTGCAACCAGTCGGTCCAACTGTGCTCTAATGTTTGCACAGAAGTACATGACTGTAAAAACTCTTGAGCCTCCGTAGCCACGAGGAGTTATTGGGTTTGCAGGCCCCACGTTGCTGAATTAGACGATGCACGCGGAGCTTTCATGGCAAAACAGCGGTTAACGGTATACTCAATATGTATATAAACGAGGGGAACGTTGAGAGGTTGCTGCTGTGACAAAATTTTTTCTACATGAATTACCGGACTGTATAATCGTTTATATCGTCGGCAGATTATTTATTGATTCGATTTATCGTCACCGGTTAGAGACCAGTCGAGAACTTCGATATCTTTGCTGCGGCGGTACAAATATGCGTGCGTTACTTTTGGCTATAACAACAAAGAACTGGTCAAGTCCGCGAAAAGAAGTCGAGCCAAAAGGTAGATATGGAAGATCATGATGCGACGGTCCTATCTTCCAAACGGTGCCACATTTTCGCAGCTGGGGCGAAATTTTCACAGCTATGCTTTTGAGACAAAAGCAAAACAACAACACAGTTTATGCGCGTAAAAATTACAAATAGGTTTTGCTTACAGTCATGAGCGTAACAGTAGGTCAATCGCAATATACATGAACTGTGGATTAAAACTACGAGTCATTTCACGGGGCCGGAATTAGTGGGCGAAATTTTAAAACAAACTCGTCAGGTAAGATATTTTAGTTCATTATCGATACCATTTTTAAAACTTTATTTATTACTTCGGCGGCAGCGGCATTTCCTACTTCCGCGCAAGCGCCGAGCAGACTCAAAAACGCGGAGACGAACAACAGAATTCGAGAACGTTGTCCCGCGCGAAAACTAAGATATAATAATTAAAAAGAAGAATTATAAATAAAACGAAAATAAAAAAGAATTAAATATGTATATAATATAAAATAAACAGTTATCAGTGCATAGGAAGTAGCCGCTAAACTGGCATCAAATTTAAAACGCATTTATGACAACAACAAAAACCCACGGTTACTGTTCCTGCTATCTCCCGGCCCCCCGGTCTGCCCAACTGTTTTACCTCTCCAGCGAGCCACACGCCTCACATGCATTCGATTTAGATCCTCGATATGCCTTTCACTTAGGTGCCATCCATCTCCCTGCGCCTTTTGTCGAAGACGATCCGCTTGCTGTTATTGCGTAAATGTTATTTTATCTCTCCCGCCCCAACAACAAAAAGAGAAAAGAAGAGAAAGAACAAGGCGCGCAGAGGCTTTCGGGGACTGCTTTTTCTGCGGTGTGCATTGATTTTGTCTTTTTTCCCTTTATGCCTCACGTCTCTTTTGGCTACACATACGGCTAGCCCTTACGAGTTTATGGGAAAAGAATTTCTTCGACTGAATTCACCGGCCTCTGCACTGCCGAAAGGGGAAGAGGATTCGTATTCGCATTTCATTAAAATATCGGCCTATTATATGGGTATAATAGCGTTCTGTTTTTGCGGCCTAACAGCGATATAAGCCAGGTTGGTTGTGAGTCTAATTTTTACGCCAAAAAAAAAAATGCTGGGCAACAAAATTTTTCGTTATTCCGCTTTGATTCGGTGCAATGCAAAACGGTGCTGCTGGATGCACTGAGTGTGGACCCACGGGCCGCATATACGGCGAAGAACTTCTCTGCCTTGTTTTTCTCTGCGCCAGCGGCGAAGCGATCGGTAAAAATAGTTACTTAAGCAGGACAATACAATCTTGAGCATAAGACCAGGGCAGTTGTAATATAATGAACATTGAACTAAAACGAAGCGGCTAATTTCTCTATTGGAGTTTTTAAATATGGTAGGTAAATGCCAATTTTTTTAATAAAATAAAACCCATGTTCCATTCAACACTACCTAGCGTTATTTTAAAACCCCATGCCCATTCCTACCGCTATCTGAGATTGGCACTCGTGACATATGAACTTGCATATGGCCGTCCAAAAAAAGAGAACACTTTCGGGTGGGCCTCCGGCTGGATGAATGGACGCCTACTCAGCAGCAAATCCCTAACTCGATTTGGGTTAGCCTTTGCAGAGCAATTAGAAAGCAGGTTGTCAATCTTGGTTTTTTTTTTTGATTTGGCCAGTCCAGAGGCGAATTTGTTTTTCCGTTATATGTATCCTCTTCAACCAAGCACACTACCGTAGCACAGGGGACGAAAAATCGAAAAAGCGACCGTAGCTCCTCTGGCATCCACGAATCCTCCTAACAGCTCGTTGTGATAACCACCTATGCCCTCGAGTTAACATAACCGTTTTTAAAAATTACCCGTATTTTCACCCGCTATCAGGGCATTTAAATCAAATTTGTTTTCCTGGATTTTTTATTTTGATTATTTTTTTGTGCTTTATTACCTGTTGTTGTAGTAATTATTTGCAGCGGTTCGTTGTTCCTACATGCCTAATGCGCTGCGTTGCTGAGCCGCTCCCCAAGGTTTTATCTACCCTCCGCTTATCTTCAGCATCAACCTTCCACGCACCGCGTTTCTGTATTTCTGTCGTTGACATGGTTAATTTGGCTACGTCTGTGCCTAAGCCGTTACGAACTAAGCTTGTTGTTATTGTGATTTTTGTTTGTGCATTGCACCTACTCTGGATTTTAAATAGTTTCAGTTGCAGGAAGATATTTGTTATCTATATTTATTGTAGCGAAAAGTTTTAAAATGAGTTTGCTGCCATCTACCAAGAAAATTGCGACACCTGACCGTTCTGTCATGATAAGTAAGACGACTCCAGGTAATTTCGTCATCAGGTCACACTGAAGTAAGGGTTTTGGTTATATAGCGGTCAAGTTGTTCAAGGATCAACTATCCTTTTGGGATTGCTAAACGGCGGTCGAAGGCGACATGAAAGAAGATTGAAACAAACCTGAGTTGAAGAAATTACTTGGACTTCACGCTGAATTCCGGCTCCTACAGGTCATATGTCTCTATTACTGGACAATACGATTTCAAAACCCTACGTTATTTTTAATCAGTGTCCTGTGGAGAAAGTAGGTCTACCAAGCTCCGCCCAATAATGTTCGATGCTTCGTCCAAGACGTCGTGCAGTCCTTGAATCATTCTGATGGTCCAATGACTAACCATCCTCTTTTGGAACTATATCGACACCGCCGCATTTCCGTCTGCACTGGTTTGCCTTGACTGCCGATGTTAAAAAGATGTATCGCCAAGTGATAGTGAATAGCGGATCGGCGTTGTTGGCTCATAGTGTGGAGAAGAGACCCCGCTGAATGATTGAGATTAAACAAGGTTGCCGTAACATCTGGGACTGGACCAGCCCTCGAAAATAAATCTTGGCTATCCGGTAATATAAAATATATATACAAAAAATTGTGTCAAATTCATACAAATAGCTTATTTTATTGTCGACGCTTTACGTTTAACTTCTATCGACTGGTTCTCGTTGCGTATAGGATCATGAAATACTAATTCAAAAAGCGACATTTATAGACCGGACCGGTTTGGTTGACTATGGTTTTCGTATCAAACAGATCACCGCATCTGAGAGCACAGCCAAACAATAATATCCATGGAGTCGAATCTTTACGTTAGGAATCTCCATGGTTACCTACATCGATGCATTTAAGTTCAAAAATTGATCCAGGTATGGGTCCCGAGCGACAAAACGCCATTTATCGGTGATATCAGACTGTTTATATGCATTAGATTACGATAAGTCCTATCGTCATAAAAGGCAAGATCCTATTGCAGCATCTATTGGCTTAACAAACTGGATCTGGGATTATCGATTTTCCTGCATTAAAGAACAGCATGGAATAGGTTGAAAGTATAATGTCTGTCTTCAAGACATAATCCATATTCGGTTTTTATACCCTTACCGTCAAAATAGTATTGGGTTATATTCAATACCTTCCCGAAATTTAGTGTAACGTCCAGAAGGTAGCGATCCTACGAAAAGTATATCGCCTGATCAGCATCGTTAGCCGAGTCGATTGATCCATCCCTTCATTGTCAGTCCGTCAGAATCTTTCCGCTGATAGTCTGAACATTTATTCGCCGCCTTTTCCAAAGACTATAAGTCTCATATAGCAACGATCCATTTTGTATTCTGTACCATCTGTCATCCTAACAGCATTTTACAAGTGTTTTTCAAAGCGTTGTTTTGGTAGGCGCCCCATCTATGGACGAAATTCTCTGGGGTCCATTTAAAGTGATAAGAGAAAATTAAAAACGCAGAATCGTAGAGAATGACTATATCTTTAGACTGCAATCTACCTTTTGGGAACATAATTTGTATTATAGGCAGTATGAAGAAAAACACTTACATTTTTCTCGCCCTTCTCTAAAATGGTTCAAGATCTAACTTTGCATAGTTAAAAACCATTAACGCCCAGATCATAAGAGACTATAAAAGTACAGTGGTCCAAATTTCTTCATTCCCCGATACTCAAAAATATCGGACATTAGATTTCAAAATATATGTGTCACCCCTTCCGGCCCCATAAAGGATATATATTCTTGAGCATCCACAGATCTCAAAGACTATTGTCTGACTGTCCGAGCGTCTGTCTGTCTACAAAAACTGTCCGTCTGTTTTTCTGTCCGTCTGTCCGTCTTGTTTGACGCCTATTTCTCAGAGACTTATGAGAGCTCACTGCAACAAAAGATGGTATGCAAAATTTCGATATTGCCCCTGCCAAGTGCCATAAACTACGAAAAAGGACGAAAACCACAATTTTGAAGATACGAGAAAATTAAAACGCACAATCATAGAGAATGGCCATATCTACCAGATTGCCGAATCTTGATCAGATCGCGTCATTATTATAGCCAAAAGTAATAAAATCAATTTCGGTCGCTACGCAGCGCCCGACGACACGTTCTGACTGATTTTCTCACGCACGCAATCTTTTCGTTCAATGATAACGCCGTCTGCCGGAGGAAACCATACTGAATAAGTATCGGGTATAAATGTAGAGTTGCGGTCGCAGCAGCAACTCACAACATCCCCTCGCTTTGGAGTAGTTTTCCGATTCTTCTTCGGATTAACTTTGCTTTTGCTGGCTATTATAATTGTATAATCTATTCATCTACCTTGGCATACACAAGGGCCGCATAAGCCTTTTCGGACGCATCGGCAAGCCCATGATATTGCATCGAACTACTGTGCTGAGAATTTAGGCATCTTCGTATCCGAATGCTCTCTAATTCTGTTAAAATGTCTTTTTTCTGTTCTGATAATTCTTCATCCCAATGTTTGTCTGATAGCCAAAGTTTTTGAATAAACAATTTTCCGACAAGTTTCACTGGAGACAACCAACCTAAGGGGTCATAAATCTTGGCAAAGGTAGATATATGTAATGCTATTCTCTTGTTATTTTTCTTAATTGGTTCAAAATGGAAATTGAACCTAAACTCGTCTCTAACCGGTTCCTATTGGAGTCCTTATGTTTTGACGGATTCATTCTCCCAATGGTTAATACTTTATTTTATGGCTCATCTCTACAGCCTTCTATAATTTCTGGGATATTTGTTATCCACTTTTTAAGTTAAACCCAACTGTTCGAGCAAGCCGCCGGAAAATGAATTATGAAGTAAATGAAGTAAATTTAAGCATTGTTATTTTACTTTAGACAATAGACGTATGAGCAGAGTGAGCCGCCTATGTTTTGCAAACGATGACGTTCGGCAGAGCTGCTGCGCTCTCCCGCGGGCTTCTGCAGCCCCACTTCGGCAATTACCTTGATCTGCCGCGGTCGTCTATGTTAGTTCTATGCTAACCTCCGCCGCATTGGTTGCATATCGTCCTCTCCAAACATTTATCTGGCCTGGCAAAATAGCAAGCAGTCGGCTTCAGTTAAGCCGTGTAGTGGGCCTTGTATAGCAAACATATTTTCTTCCCCATAGGCACTATTTGTTTTTCTTGTTATATGTTAGATGTTCCGTGTCAGGTGTGGTTAGCGTATGGGGGTCAAGAATGTGTCAAAACGAAAGCGGAGCTTTTCCTCAATTTAGCCAGTCGTTCGAGGTGAATGGCGAAGGACTGGGCAAAGGAAGATCCGGAGAATTCAAATTTGCTAGTCGATGGCCTAGACTCAGTCTTTCTTTCTCCTCGTGGCTTTTCAAGCGGCAAGTTGTGGTTTCGAAAATTTCAGTGTGTCTCGTATAACCAAGACAAGAATAAATATACCTATAAAAGTGAGCACTATCGGCCGCTAAATGTCGGTTTAATGTATACTTTTGTGTTTTTTTTCCCTCTGGTGCTCTAGTAGCCACTTTGTCCATACGGTTAATATACACCTAATTCTGTTTTACACGGTAGATTGGTTCCTGAAAAACCGTGTAAAAAACCGTTAAAAAGACATTGATCGTATACGCAAAATAACGAAAGAGAAACAAATATTTACATATTCTCTTAATGCTTCTTGTTTTCGTTTGGTTTTAGCTTTTTGAGCTGTCTGTGATTTTATATATTTGTGTTGTTATTTTGAACCGTGCTAAATGGAATAAAAGCGTGTAAAAATGTAAAATTGTTGATTTTCAAACCGTGTTATTTCAAAACCGTGTAAAAAGACCGTTAAAACAGAATTAGGTGTACCTGTAACCGTGGCGCCGCTGCCTGGAGAAAGAGAGACGAACTACGAAAAAAAAAAAACTAAAACCATCCCTCCCTCTATCGGTGTGGTGCCTATTCCAAAAGGTAAATATTAGTGTGTGACTTAACTGTGTCATGAAAAGTAGCTTATCCCTATTTTCGTTTTCTGCTTTTCCCAAACTTAGAATTGGCACCTAGTCTGCATATTTCACAGAATAGTGGCTATTTTACATCGACTTAATAGTAGCAAAGTCAAAACCTGCTACCGGAGCTTTGTCATGCAATAACCGCCAGCTGATCGGCTCGTCAGATCAGCGAACTTTCTGCGCGGGCCGGCCGGCTGATCGGGCCAAGAGAAAGGATTTGCCGGTTGGCGGGTTTTGGCCGGTATGTAGGAAATCCCATGTTCCCACGGTCAGGCTGGGTCAGCGACCCCAAATCGACGCTGCCAGTGCGGAGTTCGGGAACCGCGTGCGAACCTAACCTCAAATGGAATTAGTAGCAGTGTCAGAATAAATTCTAGTTCATATAGCCCCCGTAGATCTTGTTCTATTAGAGCCTTCCGTGGAATGTTTTGGTAACGGCCTCTGCCTAGCCGTGCGATATATGTGTCAGTGTCACTTGTGTCTGTGTGTCACGGTGCTGCCGCCTCCAGCGAAATATAATCCGATCCGAAGATCTAGGCCATGTACATCCCAGCGGAATCTCAGTAGGATAGCGGGAGGCCCGTATATTTCGGAAAATAGCCCGTTTGTGTGAAGCTCGAAAAGAATGTAAAGTAAAACAGAAACAATTGATAAAGCAACTCGGGTTTAAAAAGAAGCAAGTTTGAGATCAAACGTGTCCGACCAGTCAGCTAATGTCAGCCAGCAGAAGCGGGTGAAGTAACTTTGCAGGTAAACTCCGAAAATCTCCCTCCCACAGAGTCACCAGCTAAAATCTTTCGCCGCGGAAACCAACTGTAAGTGAGCTTTACCTATATTATATTCATGTAACTTCGAGTCTCGATTGTGGCGAAAGCTTCACTTTGCCAGCGTTGTCCGTCGGTCACTGACCTCAAGCTTTTGTCTGAAAACCAGCTGTTTTTTTTCAAAGCAAAAGAAAATGAAAAAAAAACTAAACTAAAAGCGACCCTACCAGATCCCAAACAAGCGGTATGTTATATGGGGCCGTTCCTATCTGCTAAGCAATCCGTTGGCCGTAAAAATATTGCGGTATATTTATAAATTTTCAGTAAGGAAAATAATTAATATATAGTGCTTTATATTATATTGGTTACTTATATATGTGAACTTATTACTAATTATATTATTTACTTCTATGATTATCTTTAGTAACATATATGTCATTGGTTAGGTTAAAGGCGGAGCCGGGGGAGGGGGATAAGAGCCTCCGCCCCCAACTCCTACCGGTCCGTTGTGTTGCCGCATGGGCATGGCCCTTCGTTACCCGAACCGTGAGAGCATACTACTGCAGGTTAAGGGCAGTCCCATCCGGTGGCTTGGATGTATTTGGACAAGGTCCCTTGGTTTGATTTCGACAGGTCCGAAATGTCCGTGGGAAAGCGGCCCCGAGAATACGAAGACGACGATTTGGGCTGGGCAGTGGCAGAAGAAGTGGGGACCGATTCCCCTCCTCCTCGTCGCGACAACTCCTGCAGAAGTCGTTATGAGGGATTGACAGTCTGGAGGCATGAGTGCCGATCTGCCAGTGTCCCGTTGGTCTAGTAACTGCAGAGCACTGTGCTCTGCTGAGTTTATACAGCTCTGCTGAGCGCTTCTTCGATCGATATGGCCATATCAATCTTGAGACTTTACAGGAAACGGTTTGCTGCCATCTCCTATTGGCATTTTGCTCGAACAATTCGTGCGTTAGGGGCCTGCACGTAGCCAAGGGCATCGCTATTTGCCCTCTCCGATAGGAGAGGAATCGTAGTACCCTGCCTGGCTAGCTCGTCGGCGGCGTCGTTCCCTTGTTGTCCCCCATATGAGGAAAAGATCTAACTCTCTCGATCTCGTGCAGAGACCTGCGGCAGTCATTTACAGTCGCTGAGTTCGACGAATTACCTAGAGCTTTGATAGCTGCTTGGTGTCCGGAAGACGCACAAGTGCGTATCTAGAAGTAGTTTGGAGACGATCGAAATGGTCTTTGATGGCTTCAACCTCCGCTTGGAACACACTACAGTGATCCGGGAGCCTGAAGCAATGACTGATGTTCAGCTCGCTGCAGTAGACTCCGCCTCCCACGCGGCCGTCTAGCTTTGAGCCATCAGTGTAGAAGTGGAATTTGCAGGTCCTGGTTCGCCCATCTCCCAGTCCTCCCTAGGTGGGATTGATACCTGGAAGGGCGTCGAGAGGTGATCACTAGGAATACAGTAATCTGTCCTTCTGGTAATTGCGGGAGTCTCATCAGGATTCCCGAGTGCCCAACCGCGGATGCTTTCCACAGGGTTCTCTCATTCTGAGGGCGGAAAGTGTTGCCCCTTTTTCCCATGAGATCCACAGGGGGAGGTCCAGCACAGTATCCAGGGCTTCCCCTGGGTAGTGCGTAGGCCAGTTATGCATAGCTCTGCCATGCGTTGAACTCTGCTGAGTTTATTTAGGCATGTCCTTCTGTTTTTGGCCACCATACCACCACCCATAGAGCATGATTGGTCGTATGATGGACAATTTTCCGACAAGTTTCACTGGAGACAACCAACCTAAGGGGTCATAAATCTTGGCAAAGGTAGATATATGTAATGCTATTCTCTTGTTATTTTTCTTAATTGGTTCAAAATGGAAATTGAACCTAAACTCGTCTCTAACCGGTTCCTATTGGAGTCCTTATGTTTTGACGGATTCATTCTCCTCAATGGTTAATACTTTATTTTATGGCTCATCTCTACAGCCTTCTATAATTTCTGGGATATTTGTTATCCACTTTTTAAGTTAAACCCAACTGTTCGAGCAAGCCGCCGGAAAATGAATTATAAAAATGAAGTAAATTTAAGCATTGTTATTTTTACTTTAGACAATAGACGTATGAGCAGAGTGAGCCGCCTATGTTTTGCAAACGATGACGTTCGGCAGAGCTGCTGCGCTCTCCCGCTGGGCTCTGCAGCCGCCACTTCGGCAATTACCTTGATCTGCCGCGGTCGTCTATGTTAGTTCTATGCTAACCTCTCGCCGCATTGGTTGCATATCGTCCCTCCTAAACATTTATCTGGCCTGGCAAAATAGCAAGCAGTCGGCTTCAGTTGCCGTGTAGTGGGCGCTTGTATAGGCAAACATATTTTCCGCCTGAACATAGGCACTATTTGTTTTTCTTGTTATATGTTAGATGTTCCGTGTCAGGTGTGGTTAGCGCCACCTATGGGCGGGTCAAGAATGTGCTCAAAACGAAAGCGGAGCTTTTCCTCAATTTAGCCAGTCGTTCGAGGTGAATGGCGAAGGACTGGGCAAAGGAAGATCCGGAGAATTCAAATTTGCTAGTCGATGGCCTAGACTCAGTCTTTCTTTCTCCTCGTGGCTTTTCAAGCGGCAAGTTGTGGTTTCGGAAAATTTCAGTGTGTCTCGTATAACCAAGACAAGAATAAATATACCTATAAAAGTGAGCACTATCGGCCGCTAAATGTCGGTTTAATGTATACTTTTGTTTTTTCCTTTTCCTCTGGTGCTCTAGTAGCCACTTTGTCCAATACGGTTACATATACACCTAATTCTGTTTTACACGGTAGATTGGTTCCTGAAAAACCGTGTAAAAACCGTGTAAAAAGAATTGCATACGCAAAATAACGAAAGAGAAACAAATATTTACATATTCTCTTAATGCTTCTTGTTTTCGTTTGGTTTTAGCTTTTTGAGCTGTCTGTGATTTTATATATTTGTGTTGTTATTTTGAACCGTGCTAAATGGAATAAAAGCGTTAAAAATGTAAAATTGTTGATTTTCAAACCGTGTTATTTCAAAACCGTGTAAAAAGACCGTAAAACAGAATTAGGTGTACCTGTATGTACCGCCCCTGCCTGGAAAAGAGAGACGAACTACGAAAAGAAAATAAACTAAAACCATCCCTCCCTTATCGGTGTGGTGCCTATTCCAAAAGGGGTAAATATTAGTGTGTGACTTAACTGTGTCATGAAAAGTAGCTTATCCCTATTTTCGTTTTCTGCTTTTCCCAAACTTAGAATTGGCACCTAGTCTGCATATTTCACAGAATAGTGGCTATTTTACATCGACTTAATAGTAGCAAAGTCAAAAACCTGCTACCGGAGCTTTCAAGTCATGCAATAACCGCCAGCTGATCGGCTCGTCAGATCAGCGAACTTTGCTGCGCGGGCCGGCCGGCTGATCGGGCCAAGAGAAAGGATTTGCCGTTAACTGGCGGTGTTATGGCCTAGGAAATCATCGTAGTTCCGAAATCCCATGTTCCCACGGTCAGGCTGGGTCAGCGACCCCAAATCGACGCTGCCAGTGCGGAGTTCGGGAACCGCGGCGAACCTAACCTCAAATGGAATTAGTAGCAGTGTCAGAATAAATTCTAGTTCATATAGCCCCCGTAGATCTTGTTCTATTAGAGCCTTCCGTGGAATGTTTTGGTAACGGCCTCTGCCTAGCCGTGCGATATATGTGTCAGTGTCACTTGTGTCTGTGTGTCACGGTGCTGCCAGCCTCCAGCGAAATATAATCCGATCCGAAGATCTAGGCCATGTACATCCCAGCGGAATCTCAGTAGGATAGCGAGGAGGCCCGTATATATTCGGAAAATAGCCCTTTGTGGAAGCTCGAAAAGAATGTAAAGTAAAACAGAAACAATTGATAAAGCAACTCGGGTTTAAAAGAAGCAAGTTTGAGATCAAACGTGTCCGACCAGTCAGCTAATGTCAGCCAGCAGAAGCGGGTGAAGTAACTTTGCAGGTAAACTCCGACTTAAATCTCCCCCACAGAGTCACCAGCTACGAAAGATCTTTCGCCGCGGGAAACCAACTGTAAGTGAGCTTTACCTATATTATATTCATGTAACTTCGAGTCTACGATTGTGGCGAAAGCTTCACTTTGCCAGCGTTGTCCGTCGGTCACTGACCTCAAGCTTTTGTCTGAAAACCAGCTGTTCTTTTTTCAAAGAAAAGAAAAAAAAAAAAAACTAAACTAAAAGCGACCCTACCAGATCCCAAACAAGCGGTATGTTATATGGGGCCGTTCCTATCTGCTAAAATCCGTTGGCCGTAAAAATATTGCGGTATATTTATAAATTTTCAGTAAGGAAAATAATTAATATATAGTGCTTATATTATATTGGTTACTTATATATGTGAACTTTATTTACTAATTATATTATTTACTTCTATGATTATCTTTAGTACAATATAAGGCCATTAGGTTAGGTTAGGTTAAGGCGGTGGCTGGAGGGAGGGGATAAGAGCCTCTGCCCTGAAGCTCACTTGGACCTATAAAGGTCCGTTGTGTTGCCGCATTGGGCATGTGCCCCTTCGTTACCCGAACCGTGAGAGCATACTACTGCAGGTTAAGGGCAGTCCCATCCGGTGGCTTGGATGTATTTGGACAAGGTCCTTGGTTTGATTTCGGACAGGTCCGGAAATGTCCGCAGAAAGCGGCCCCGAGAATACGAAGACGACGATTTCCAAGGGCTGGGTAGTGGCAGAAGAAGCGGGGGACCGATTTCCTCCTCAATGCGACAACTCCGCAGAAGTCGGCAGGAGGGATTGACAGTCTGAGGTATGAGCGCTGATCCCGCCAGTGTCCCGTAATGGTTTCTAGTAACTGCAGAGCACTGTGCTCTGCTGAGTTTATACAGCTCTGCTGAGCGCTTCTTCGATCGATATGGCCATATCAATCTTGAGACTTTACAGGAAACGGTTTGCTGCCATCTCCTATTGGCATTTTGCTCGAACAATTCGTGCGTTGGGGTGCACGTAGCCAAGGGCATCGCATTGCTCCTCTCCGATAGGAGGGAATCGTAGTACCCTGCCTGGCTAGCTCGTCGGCGGCGTCGTTCCCTTGATGTCCCTGTGGCCGGGGACCCATATGAGGAAAAGATCTAACTGCTCTGCGATCTCGTGCAGAGACCTGCGGCAGTCATTTACAGTCGCTGAGTTCGACGATATTGAGCCTAGAGCTTTGATAGCTGCTTGGCTGTCGAGAAGACGCACACAAGTGCGTATCTAGAAGTAGTTTGGAGACGATCGAAATGGCTCTTTGATGGCTTCAACCTCCGCTTGGAACACACTACAGTGATCCGGGAGCCTGAAGCAATGACTGATGTTCAGCTCGCTGCAGTAGACTCCGCCTCCCACGCGGCCGTCTAGCTTTGAGCCATCAGTGTAGAAGTGGACCGCATTTGCAGGTCCTGGTTCGCCCATCTCCCAGTCCTCCCTAGGTGGGATTGATACCTGGAAGGGCGTCGAGAGGTGATCACTAGGAATACAGTAATCTGTCCTCTTTGGTAATTGCGGGAGTCTCATCAGGATTCCCGAGTGCCCAACCGCGGATGCTTTCCACAGTCTGGCTTCTCTCATTCTGAGGGCGGAAAGTGTTGCCACCTTCTTTCCCATGAGATCCACAGGGAGGAGGTCCAGCACAGTATCCAGGGCTTCCCCTGGAGTAGGCGTACCCGCCAGTTATGCATAGCTCTGCCATGCGTTGAACTCTGCTGAGTTTATTTAGGCATGTCCTTCTGTTCATATTGGCCACCATACCACCACCCATAGAGCATGATTGGTCGTATGATGGGTGTAGAGCCACCGAAATATAGGGTCATTCCCCATTTTAGTCCGATGGCTTTCCTGCAAGTATAGAGGGCCACTGTGGCCTTTTTACTCTATCCTCTATGCTCAATTTCCAATCGAGCTTTATCGAGGATTAGGCCAAGATACTTGGCGTTGTTGCTGAAGACTAGCGTTTCCCCACATAGTCTTGGGGAATCAGTACCGGAACTTTGTACTTCCTAGTGAAAAGCACCAGTTCCGTTTTAGACGGGTTGACGCCTAACCCGCATTTGTCTGCCCATTTCGACATTTTCGTGAGAGTACTTGTCATGCACTCACACAACGTCTGCGGAAATTTTCCGGAGAATGCTATGGCAACATCGTCCGCATATGCCACCACCGGCAGCCACCCCTCTATCTCCCGCAGCAGTGTGTTCACTGCCACGTTCCATAGGAGGGGCGAGGGACTCCGCCCTGCGGTGTGCCTCTGCTGACAAATCTGGTACACGTTGACGTCCCCAGTGATGCCTCAACCGTCCTGCATTGTAGCATCTGATCGATCAGGCTCACCGTCCTGGAGTCAACGCCCAGATCCGTCAGTGCGCCCGTGATGGCGGTCGGAAGGATGCTGCGAAGGCGCCCCCTATGTCGAGGAAGGCCGTAAGGGTGTACTCCTTAAAGTTAAGGGACGCTTCGATGATCGATGTGGACGAGTGTAGGGCCGTTTCGGTGGATCTTCCCTTCCGATAGTATGCTGTGAGCCCTGAGATCAGACTGGACGGAACGCACGCCGTAGATGCAGCCCCAGGAGCTGCTCCATCGCCTTTTGTTGCTACTATAGACTAATGGCCTGAAATCTTGGGGCAGTGTGTGCGGTATTTGCCTGCCTTGGGTATGAATGACTTTGGTCTGAAGCCAGGTGTCAGGAATGCACCCGTGGGGAGAAAATTCCCTCGTAAATTATTTTGAGCCAGCTAATGGCTTTATGTCCCGCGTGAATCAGCTGGGCAGGAAATGCCATCTGCCCTGACCCGTAGCTTAAAAGCTTCTGATCGCCCAGAAAATGTTCTCCCTGGCTTAGCAGGCTCAGGATGGCATTTGAGGCAAGCCAGAAGGAGGCGCGAGGTAGTTGGGTCTGTTTTCACCGCAGCCGGGGAAGTGAGCATTTAGGAGAAGATTTTAGCGACTATCGCTGGACGTAGTCCACGACTGGTCGGTGTTCTTCAAGTAGCCCAGGGTGGGTGTTGTCTTGAGAGAACTCCCTGGCAAGCGCGAAGCTTCTGAATTACTTCGATTAAGCAGAATCCTACGCCAGGAGGCGTTTGGCTTTTCTAAAGTTCTTTGTTGTAGGTTGACAGACTGGCCTTGGTTCCACCCAGTTTTGCTCAACGTTTCCAGCCTTAGCTTTATTGAAGAGTCTCCGAGGCTTTCCGAGTTCACCCAGTTTCGGATTCCACCATTCATTTCCCTTTTCCGGCCTCTGTTCTGCCAGAGGGATGTTTTGTCGAGCGCCTTGTTGCAGGTATGCCGGTAAAGATCTTAAGAAGACGAGTCGTGGCCTCCGTGGGAGAACTCCTCCTCAGATGGGGCTCAGGAGAACACGACAGGGGTAATCAGGAGCACCATCCAGTTTGTCCGCCTGATGTTCCGGAATCGAACTGGCTTGGTACTGAGAAGGAGAAAAACAGTTTCCACGTACCTGTGGTCCGAGAAGGGTGCTTTTCCAGGACCCTCCAGGATACAATGTTACTCCTGTATCTCATGGAGGCAAGCGTGAGGTCCAGGACCCCTTTGCGGTTTTTAATAACAAAAGGTGGGATCACTACCCCGGCTTAATAAGACCATCTGAGTGGTCAGTGGGTAACTGGAAAAGGTATCACCCTTTCGTTTGTGTCAGTGCTTCCCCACTGACAGTGATGTATTGGCAATGCACCCCACAATTAGGCCGATGTCCTTGGCCGAGCAGTCTGCGATTAGAGCCCTGAGAGGCGCGTGTGGAGGGGGGGTCGGGTGATCATGCCCCATGTATGTGGAGCAGATCCTCAGTGAGCCCGGCTTCGAGGCTCACTGCGGTGTGGTCTTCATTGCTGAAATTTGGGAGAAAAAATAAGTGCAACCCTCTTTTGCAAAGAATGCAGGTACGAATTTTACCTGCGTTCTTCAGTTACGTATAGCTTAGAAGGTCAGAAGTCCTCAGACCGAGACCCTGTTTCCCCGAGGATCCAGGGCTCCTGAATGGTGATTCATGTCGGCTCCACCCTGGCCAGGTGGAGCAGTAGAGCAGCTGCATGCTGCCTTATAATGGTGGAGGTTTGTTTTCAGGAGCGTCAACGACATTCTGAGGCTCGCCTCCACCAGGGGGCTCTGGCTCCTCCACCATTGCTGAGACCTCTGGCCATCGCGTGCCGGGTCGTCCGACCTGGACGCTGCATCCCCCGATAACGATGTCGGGCTCCGGCAGACAGGGGTCTGGCCTGACCTCCGCTTGCCGCCCCTGCGATCGAACGCGTAGCCATTCCAGGATGTCGTCCGACATTTCGAGGGAGAGACGCATCCGACGAGGATGCTGGGGTGGATATCCTCTCCACCTTGCCACCTTCCAACTGCAGGGATGGCTGCGATCTCCGGTAACCTGAGGTCTTGGTCGACCTCCGCTTGCTGAGACCCACGCTCTGCTCCGGGCGGATCGGACTTCCCATTTTACGGATATGGATAGACTCTTTGATCCATATAGCCTTCAACTACACCGTGAGCGTCTTGGCAGGCGATGGCTTTCACCTAGTCTGATGCCACCCTGCGCCCCAACTTTGGCGGTGGTGGTCCGCCGTTCTCCGCCAGTTCCTGAACCGGTCCTGGATATCCTGGCTGCGAGGGACATGGGTGTCTGGCCACCTGTCCAGGGACACTGATCGGGCCTGGCCACCCTCAGGAAGGAACGACCGGTTCGTGAGGTGGGTCTTCACCCGCAGTAGCCTGGCTGGATTTTCTCAGCGTTGCCGCTTGTTGGGGGCCGAGCGCCCATGCTTTGGCTGGCTGGAACAGTGGGCGATTCGAGGAGGCCCACAGCCTCCTCCCTTTCTCTGACGCCCCTCCAGTTCGGGTCTTCGTTGACAGGATGAAAGCCGCTCGTCCTGTCCTGGTACGACGGCTTTCTCCCGTGGTGCAGAGGGCCGCCGGGGCTCCCAGCGGGTTCTTTCGGTCCCGCGCTTACCAGCCGCATGCCTGCTTAGCAGCCACCCCGGTATCCGTTTGGCCCTTTGGAGCCACCCGACTTGGAAGGACCCGGATTGGCTTTTCGGCCCCCTCGCTGCGGGTTGCTGCTTGAAGACGGTGGACCGGCTCCAGTCTCCTTCCCCGTCGTTTTAGGACCCGGTTTCCCAGGCGTGTAGAGGATTATTTGTCCCTCCGGTACTTTGGCAAGAGTGAGTACCGAGATCCTTTGCGGTTTTGAGTACGTTTTTATTTTGATTGTTTGGACCCACGAGTAGGCGGGAAGGGATGGTCACCCGAGGCAATAGCCCGCTTGCCCTGGGAAGCCTGATTTAAAACTGGAGGTCGGCAGGTATCCAGAGTCCGCATATTAGCGACCGAGCACCCCCTGGCCATGCATCCTCGGCATATAACAGAGTCACCTTGGATTGTGTACCACCGAGAGTTTTCTTCTCCGCCCGATTACCATTCGCCAGCATCCTAGCAGAGACATGAACGTGCTAGGACCTGTTTCCAGCCGCCCTCACGGAGAGTATAGTCGCATTTCCACCGGTGTGTACAGTTACGGCGGGTGACGGTTCGCTCGCAACCCTCTGTGTCCTAGGGGTGGAGACGCAGACCGCACCGGGTATTGCAACCGGAGTGGTTGCGCCTCAGTTCCGAGTTTACAGCGTGAGAGCCGACCCGTCATCCGTTTGTCCCCATGTAGCACCCGATGGCTGACGGCCATATATTAGAATAATCGATTTATTTCGTTTGCGTAAGGTTTTGTTTGTTGTTAGTGTGGAAAGAAAGTGTAAATGAATTTAGGATATAATAAACCCTGCTTCTTGTAAAATGTCTATGAGCTAGAAAATTTTTGTTTAGGAGCCATGCAGGATTAGAGTGGGAGAGTTGGTATGACCTGACGAGAAAAAAGGATCATCCGTAAGCCAAATTTTCTCAGGAATTTGATGATCAAGGTTAGAGGGCTTACAGCTGTTGCATCCAACACCAGCACAGCTACCGTCGGGTCGGATATGCATGGCCGAAGCCAACTTCCCTTTTCCTTCAATTCCTTTGTCCCTTCTAATTCCCCCAGCCTCCTCATCCTCTTCCTCCAACCCCTGATACCAGGCGTAATGGTCCGTAAGCGAGGTGCGTGCACGTGAAAAAGAATAAGATTATGCATCGATGCGAGCAAGTGAAGGAAAGGACAAGTATAGGAACCGTTCGAACAATCGCGTTCCGTTGTTAACCCTTTTTAATTGAACAATATTTTTTTGTTGGGTAGTTTAACTACCAACAAATAAATTTTGGTACACAATAAAACACAGTTTAAGGGTGAGTCGACGAGGGTGAGTCCTACTTTCTTGGCTCAGCTCCTCTGCAGCAGGAGTTTTACGTGGATGATCTTATTTCGGGCGGTAATTGGGCAAGATGCACTAAACATCTGCTTTACTGTCCCATGGTAATTTTAAACTTAGGAAATGGTGCTCCAGTCACCAGGAAGCACTTGAGGGAACCCCTGAAGGTGACATAGAGAAGTTCCTAAAGTTTCATGATGGAAGCGACATAGCCAAAACTCTCGGCTTAGCGTGGACCCTGCTATGGATCAGCTGCTTTTTACCTTGTCCGCACTGGACACAAACTCAAAGCTCTCAAAGCGGTCGGTTTTATCTACGATTGCGCGTTTCTAAAACGCTCTTGGATTGATAAATTCAGTCATTGTCAGTTGCAAAATCTTCTTTCAGCAGCTTTGGAGAAAATTTGGATTGGGATGAAAGCCTACCCTCAGCGTTGCATTCAACTTGGATGGACTTGAGAAACAGTTTGGCAAGCATTTCTCGGATCTCATTTCCTCACTTGGTTCTTCGTTCTAGTGTGGCTAAAGAAGTTCACGGATTCTGTGATGCCAGCTTAGAAGCATATGGCGCTTGCGTATATGTGGTGTCCAGCGAAGCCCAGTCTTCGAGCCCCGTTTTGTGCTCAAAGTCGCGAGTGGCGCCACTAAAGACTTTATCGATTCCTAAGCTGGAATTAAGTGGAGCCCATTTGCTTGCGAAAATCATGCAGAATGTAAAGGACATGGGAATATTTACAGGTCGGTTTTATTGCTGGTCGGATTCGTCAACAGCATTATCTTGGATTAGGGACGAGCCAGCCAAATTTCAAGTTTTCGTGACAAATCGAGTGGCATCAATTCAGGAGTTGACGGCATCCATGGAATGGCACTATGTTCCCACATCTTCAAATCCTGCTGATATTCTCTCGAGAGGCTCGCTTCCCAGCCATCTTATCCAGTCAGTGCTATGGTTTCACGGCCCATCTTTTTTGCTAGGCTCCAAGGATAAGTGGCCTGTATCTCCTAGTACCGACATAGCAACTTTGGAGCTACGCAATCGAGTATGCCGATCTCACGTCCGGATGCAAATTTGCAAGCTCGTTCTTTCGCATGCAGCGCACATTCACCTACATGCATAAATTTATACATCGTCTTAGGCATCCAGGACTCACCGTTTCTGATATTCGGCAAGGAACGCATCTTCTGATTCGACACATTCAGCTGGCAAATTCGTGGATGGACATAAAGGAGATTCGACGCAATGGTCAAGTCATGAAATCCAGTTCTATTAGTTCGCTCAACCCGTTCATCGATCATTCTGGACTACTTAGAGTTGGAGGTCGTCTTGGCAACTCATCGGTAGGGTTTGACGCTCAGCACCCGCTCATTCTGCCAAAGCACACGAAAGGAACCTTCGCTATGCTGGACCTCGCGCTTTGCTATCCAAATTCGGCTGGAAGACAATTCATTGGAGGTATTAAAGCAGGCCAAGGGTCGTCAGCAAGTGTGTGATGCTTCAGGACTAGGCCGCGCATGGTTGAACACACTGCGCGAGACTCTACCTGTAAGGAACGTTTGGAAGGATCTCGAGCTTTTTGAAGTCACTGGGAGATTACTGTGGACCTTTTTCACCACCGATCAGAATCCGCACAGGGCCTCCGGATCAAGTGCTACATTAGCGTATTCATCTGCTTCACTTCTAAGGCTATACACATGGAGCTCGTAAAGGATTTGACCACCGCATCGTTTCTAGGCGCACTAAAGCGTTTTTACTTCCACTCGAGGAAGGCCAAAAGTCAAATTTGGTCGGACAATGCGACAAACTTCATTGGATTAAAGAACGAGCTTCTGGAGCTAAAGAAGCTTTGTCTGAGCGTTTCCGCATATGAAGGAAGTCCATGAATCCTGCTTGGCGACTCGATCGACTGGCGTTTTCATCCCACCACGCTCTCCGCATTTTGGCGGGTTTGTGGGAAGCAGCCGTGAAGACCGCAAAATATCACCTGTACCGCTCAGTTGGACCATCTGTGCTTAGCTTCGATCCGTGCGCACTCTGATCTGTCAGATTGCAATTGTTAACTCTCGCCCTTTGCTCTCGCTTTCCAGAAAATCCTGATGATTTAGACGTTTTGACTCCTGCTCATCTGTTTCTAGGCGGCCCCCATGAGCAAATCCTCGAGCCTGACCTAACGAAGCTGAACTACAATCGTCTGGATGGCTGGCAGCGGGTCACCCAACTACAACAAATATTTTGGAGCCGTTGGCGCGAAGAGTATCTCACTTCTTTGCAAAGAGCGAGCGAAGTGGCGTACCTCGCGCAAAACATCTGCAAAGAACGTCTCGTTCTGGTGAAGGGACAAAAATCTTCCTCCAAATGCGTTGGCCACTGGCTAGAGTTGGTCGATGTCGTTAAGGCATGGACGGAGTGTGTCGCGTCGCTGACCTGGTAAAGACATCCTCAGGAAAACATCAGGAGGGCCGTCACTCGGCTATGTTTGCTGCCCTTAAAGGAATCTGTTGAGAGACTAGCTCCCAACGGGGAGTATGTTCGGGCCGCCGCCGAAGAATAAACGTAACTTTAAGCATTATTTTTGGCGAGAGCAGAGTGAGCCGCTATGTTGTAAAAACGTTGACTTTCTGCAGAGCTGCCGCTCTCTCCCGCTAAAGGGGCTCTCTGCCGCCGCCACCGAAGCAATTACTTTTGATCTGCTGCCGCCACTTCGGCAATCATTTTGATCTAACGCCGTCGTCTATTTTAGTTCTATGCTAACCCCTCTGCGCATTGGTTGCATATCGATCTCGCATAAATTTTATCTGGCCATAGCAAGCAATCGGTTTCCGCTAAGCCACCAAGATTAAAAACGAATTATAAAGTTTAACCAAAACTCTCTTTTTCATTTGAAACAAATAGGTGCTTGGTATCCTCAAACACATAGCTTCGACATCGTCAAAGCATAATTTAGGACTCGGGAAATGAGTTAAAACTTGGGGAAAATCATAGATAAAAAAAGTTAAACAATAAATAACAAGGGACCAAGATTACCCTTGAGGCACACCCGACGAGTTAAAAGGGTTTAGAAAGAGAGGAGTTGAAGCAGGTTACAAAGGTAAGCATTAATCCAGAGAAGAAGTTTTGTTGGAAACCCGAGGAGAGAAAGGGATAAGAAGATTGTGATAAACTGAATCAAAACTTTAATAAAATCAATATAAACTAATCCGGCAGTTACATAGGTGGAAAATTCAAGGAGGTTAGACGAAACTGAGCGACGTTTTACAAATCCGTGCTGAGATTCTAAAACAGCTAGCTAAAAAGTATTGGTACTGAGAAGTAATAATTTTTCGAAGAGTTTAGGAATGGCAGGTAAATTGGAAATAGAACGGTAATTTGAAACATCTCATCCCTTTTATGAATGACAATTATGTAAGATTCTTTCCAGACGTTCGGAAAATCACAGAGCTCGAGAGACAGGTTCAACAGTTATAAGAGGGGCACGTGAAGACAACCAGCACAAAGTTTGAGAACGGAACTGGGAACCATATCCGGTCCAGTAGAAAAAGAAAATGTTTACGATTTTAAATTAGTTAATAGGCCTTTATAATCAATGAAGGGGGGATAGATACAACTTGAACTATTTCAACGAATAGGATATGAGTGTATGGCACAAAAGTCGTTAGTTGAAGCGCGAATAAAGGGAAGGTTATTAGAAGGAGCAGACTAGCAAAGTTGGAAAAATAAAGCGAACAGGTCGCAATCGTTATCAGTATAACCACCATTTAAGTGCAAAGATTGGGGAAATTGTGAAGGATTACGTTTAGCTTTTAGCTGGCATTTAGCCAAGTAATTATAGCGGGAGTATTAAGTAAAAAAATTTCGACTTTGCAATTGAATACTTAGAATAATAAGATTGCGAACCGAGGATTTTAGACTTCTTGCACAAACGAGATTTAATATTCCGTAGGTTTATTAGCCGCGGAGTGAACCAAATCGGGTCAAAATGATTTCTCAAAGAGGAAACTAAAGGAACATAGGTAGGAAAGATGGAAAAATAGTGCTATAGAAACGCACGATTCAAAGAGATAAAAGCAGCTTTCTTTAAACAAAAGATAGCCGAGGGCTTTATAAATTATTTGTTGGGCTGAGAAGAAGGCAACTGGACACAAATTTCCAGTGTGGGATGGTAAAGGTCTTAAGGAAAAGATAGAGGAGATCCTCTGCTTACCAGATTATTCGTTGTATCGGTAGTAAGGACGAGGTCTAAGATTCTATTGCATATGCCATTTACCTGACTCAACGATGAATCGGACAGAGAATCTACGAATTCATGCTGCATGGATGGGAACATAAGGTTAGAGTATTCAGAAGGAGACCAAGAAATATTTGGTAGGTTCCCCTAGGGCAATAAGACAATCGGAATCATTAAATTCATTAAGAAAATTCAGAGGTGGGATGTAAGAGAATGATATAAATAGATTTAACGAGCACAGTCGAATTATAATGCTGCCCAAACCACGAAAATTCTGATAGGAAATGGGATAAACTAGTTTTTTGCTACCGAAGAAGAATGGAAGAATTCCAACTCGATGTTCATGGCTGTTGGGACGATTGGTAAACAACTGACAAATCGAATGCACCGGCCAAAAAGAGGGGTCGAGCATACTATTGACATGTTTATCCGGGACGAGAATTTCGAAAGAGGAGATGTTTTGCTTGACCTTGAAGTTAAATTTAGTAACTATTAGACCCGCGGAACTATCTAGTTAAGTTTGATCAATATAAAGTCTCGAACCATGACATCCGTAGCCGATGCCATTAGTGGAGAAACAGTATCATTAGTTGAAACCGATTCAGCAGATTTAGAGCTGTTATTAGGAAAGGCATTAACTATGGAAGTTGAGGTAGAAAGAGCCTCAACATCCCACCGGACAGCAGTGTAAGCGGCTTCAATTAAGACCACAGAAGCACTTGTGACGACTTCAACGTTGACTTCCGACGAAGATTATTATTATTTGCAACCCGTGTGAGTAATCTCACTGCCTTTTTGCAGTCAGCGAGGGCAGATCTGTGTTTGGGGATTCCAACCCTTCAGGAAGAAGGCAAGGCAAGTCATGCTGCGACAATTATACCTTTCCCAACTATTGTGCATTTTAGTGCGTGGTTGACGGAGTACGCTAACGTGGTGTGTACTATCGTGGACATCGAAGGGAAGGAACCAAGGCGCCGATTGCTACATGCAAGCATCGACCAAGACCGAGGCGAGAAACAAGACAGCCGTCTCAGAGGTTGTCAAATCTGTGGAGGGCAACATGCAG
>CM017781.1:36782234-36826077 GCA_008121275.1 Drosophila lowei | reverse complement strand
TGGAGAAGTCAGAGTGGTTCCAATAAATATTCCATGTATTTTCGTATATATGTATGTAGATTGTAGGTGCGCGTATGTGCACGACGGCAGCTTGTAGCGGGGTGGGAAACGTAACTAACTGCTCGGGCTTCTGATCTATGCTCTATGCTGGCTTGAGCGCCGTGTGGATCGTGAACTGTGGATCGTAGACCTCCCGAGCGCCCCTCCGAGCGCGCGAGCGCAAGTTGGGACCGGAGCGCCCGGAGTTGGCACAGTGCGCGGCAATCATCTGCTGCTGGCCTGAACATCCTCCCCCCCCCTGCAGGATGCAAAGCCCAATCGGTGTCTATGGCTGTGTGCATGCACCGGATACGATCCATCCGAACACCGTGCTCTGGGCCACAGGAAGGCCGTCCTCGCGTGCCAGGAACCCGGGTTGGATCACTTTCGGGTAGACGTCGGCGTAGAGAGATGGTGGCTGGTCGATGGAATTGCGCATCTGCGAGCTTCAGATCGTCAAAACGAGCCCGGATCGTATCGCTCAAAGGTCGGCTCGGCGTGCGGATGCGCAAACGGGGCTCGACCTTCAGGATGGCTTCCAGTCGGAAGCCGCCTGTCTTGGTACGAATGACCGCGGTGCACACCTTCTCGTTGCCGACGCGCGTAGTAGGTAGCTTGAAGGCGGAGGCCAATGAGTCGTCAATGCAGCTCACCGGCGTGCATGGGTCGATGAGCGCGCCCGTTTCGAAATCCTTCGAGCCCGTATCCAGGACCACCAGCGCCGTCGGGAGGATATTGAGGCTCCTATGTTGTAGAAGGGAGCTTACGGAGGGCGCCGGGGTTCCTACGACGGGGCGGTTTACGGGGTGACGGGGACGGCCCTCAGCTTGAGACGCTGGACTCGAAAACGATGAGGTCGCGGTTCCTACGACCGGTCGGCTGACGGGCCGACGAGGACGGCGCTCGGCGTAAGCCGGCGTAGATGGCGGCGGTGCAGCCGGGGCTGGACGACGAGGGCGGCGTCCGGCGTGGGCCGATGTAGCTGTCGACTGTATTCCCGAGGCTGAGCGGGCTGGACAGCGAGGCGCGGATATGTGGAGTAGCGTGTGGTGGTTCTTGCCACACACCCTGCACAGCCCGCCACTGTGGCAGTCCTTCCCGGAGTGCTGGTGCGCCAGGCAGTTGGCGCAGTATTTGTTTCTCAGGACGGCTCGGAGCCTCTTCTCAGGGCTCAGGCGCAGAAACACGTGGCAGGTCCGTAGCGGGTGTATTCCTGGGCAGACTCGGCAACGGTAGGTGATTCTACCCCGTGGACGCCGGCTCTCCCCGGTGCGGTTGGCTCGTGAGCGTGGGCCCATGTCTGGATACGACGAACTAGGAGGAAGGAAAGTGGTCGAAGAAGTATTAGTAATGAAACTTGGAGCTTTGGAAGGTACATTCGCGTTATTGTTGGACGGAACTAGGGCGTTCTACTGGGAGGAGAACGACCTTTACAACAGGTCTTTAAGGACCCCGCGGGCAGTAAGGATATCTACCACACGGACTCTATCGTCAGCGCCGGGATACACGGACTGGACTCTCCCGAGCCGCCATTCATTGGAGGGCAGGTTGTCTTCTTTGACGACAACCATATCCCCAACCTGGAGGTTTGGCGTCGGCGTCTGCCACGTAGTGCGCTTGTGGAGCTCTTTGAGGTATTCCTCTTTCCACAGCTGGCAAAACTGTTGGGTGAGGGCCTTTAAATGCTGCCATCGATTGATTATTGATTTAAGGTCACCCTTTATTTCGGGTTCGGCCGTAGACATCAAGGGTCCCCCGGTAAGGAAGTGCCCGGGAGTAAGGGCCAGCAACTCAGTTGGATCTTCGGACATCGGCGAGAGCGGCCTGGAATTAAGGCATGCTTCGATCTTTGCGAGAAGCGTGGAAAGCTCTTCGAAAGTGTACTTCCGAGTGGACGTGGCTTTGTAGAAGAGAGTTTTGAAACTCTTCACCCCGGCTTCCCATAGACCTCCCATGTGTGGAGCTCCTGGTGGGATAAAACGCCACGAAACCCGGTGATGGCTGTACGCATCAGTTATCGAGCCCTTGAATGCTTCTAGGAAGTCACGGGAAAGCACTTTGGCGGCACCAACGAAAGTTTTGCCATTGTCAGAGTGAATGCGCTGCGGACATCCTCGTCGTGCGACGAAACGAGCGAAGGCTGCAAGAAATTTCTCGGTCGTGAGATCCGACGTGGGCTCCAAATGGATCGCCTTCGTGGAAAAACACACGAACACACACACATACCCCTTGGTTATCAGGCACGCTCTCCCTGTGTTATTCCGTATTTCGAAGGGACCCGCGTAGTCAATTCCGGTGTGCGTGAACGGTCTGGAAAAGGAAGTTCGTTCCGTGGGAAGATCACCCATCATTTGGGCTTGCAACTTCTGTCTGTGGATGACGCATACCTTGCAGGAGTTTACCACCCCCTTCATGAGTTTCTGAACCTTGGGAATCCAGAACTTGGATCGGATAAGTCGCACCATTAGTTGGTTCCCGCCATGAAGAGTTATCCGGTGGGTGAATTGCGCGAGAAGGCGGGATAGCCGGCAGCGGTACGGCAGAATAATGGGATGCCGTTCGTCGTACTTCAGAAAGGTAGAAGTTGCGATACGGCCACATGCTCTTATGAGCCCATGTTGGTCTAGGAACGGGTTCAAATTCAGGATAGAACTTGACCTTGGCACTGCCCGCTTCTCGCTTAGGCAGTGATACTCTTGGGAGTATTCCCTGCGCTGAGTCTCTAGGATAAGAGTGCGCTCAGCTTCGGTAATGTCTTCGCTTGCAAGGTGGTCCTCTTGTTCGGTGACCAGCTTCCGGCAGCGTTTTGTGAAGCGAAGGACATAAGCACGGACTCGCAGAGCTCTCTCCAGATTGTCTTCGGATGGGCTCGGTGCAAAATGAACCTTCATAGCACGTTGCTCGAGGGTTATCACGGGATCGTCCCCGCCTTGGGCTGGCCATTGATGCCGGGGCCCTTGCAACCACGCTGGTCCGTGCCACCAGAGTTGGTTCTCGACGAGCTCCTGTAAGGATACGCCCCTGCTGGCGAAGTCGGCGGGATTTTGTGCGGACGGAACGTGACCCCAATTCTCGACCTCGGTGGCTTGGGAAATTCTGGTCACTCGGTTGGCCACGAAGGTAGTCCAGTGGCAAGCAGGCTTTTTCAGCCAGGACAGGACTATAGCGGAATCTGTCCAGAAGTAACAGGTTGTAGGTGCGCTTGGCATATTTGGCAGGATAGCCGTTGCCATTTCGGACAGTAGCACGGCGCCGCATAGCTCTAACCGGGGGAGCGATACAGTCTTAACGGGTGCGACTCGTGTTTTCGCGGTGAGCAACTGCACCTGACCAGGTGGTCAGTCTCGATGCGTACGTAGATCGCCGCACCGTACGCCTTTTTCGGACGCATCGCAAAATCCGTGATGCTCGACCCTTACAGATGGTTCGGAACCAATCCACCTTGGAATGCGGATCTGGTCGAGAGCCGAGTAGCTCTGCAGAAAACTCTGCCAGCGCTGACGCATCTCGGTCGGAAGATCTTCGTCCCATCCCACTTCTTGCAACCAGATCTCTTGCATGAAGATCTTTGACCGGACAATGAAAGGAGCCAACCAGCCCGCAGGGTCGAATAACCTTGCTATCTGGGAAAGCACCGCTCGCTTGGTATAGGATGCCTTAGATGCCAGTTCTGGCGGAACGAAGAAGAAATCGTCTGTTGTCGCCTTCCAGCGAATTCCGAGAGTCTTGGCTGTGCTCTCTGCTTCAATTTCAAGGAAGTCGGTGTGAAGGAGATGGTCGTTCGGAATGGTAGTCAGGATATCCTTGTGGTTGGACGTCCATTTTCTCAGTGGAAACCCGGCAGAACTCAGGGCGGCCTGTAACTCGCGGATAGCTGGTTGAGCCTCAGTGGGAGAGTCTGCTCCCGCTAGGACGTCGTCGACATACATACAGGACCGAATGATGTGACTGGCTCTCGGGAATCGGGACTGGACATCATCTGCAAGCCGTTGCAACACCCGGATGGCGAGAAAGGGTGCACAATTGACTCCAAAGGTAACAGTTTGCAACTCATAGTCGCGTATCTCGCCCTCCTTGTTGCGAAACAATATTCGCTGGAAGGGGGTGTGCTTCGGATCTACCCAAATCTGCCGATACATCTTGGTGATGTCAGCATTGAAGACGTACCGGTAGTAGCGCCACTTCAGGATCTGAAGGGTTAAGTCGGACTGGAGAACAGGGCCGGGGTGCAGAAGATCATTCAAGCTGGTACCGTTAGTCGACGGGCTGGATGCGTTAAATACAACGCGGACTTTCGTGGTGGTGCTATCAGGCTTGAAGACAGCGTGGTGCGGCAGGTAGTAGGTTGAGGACCCATGAATCGGAGGAACTTCTGTCATGTGATCAAGGTCTAGGTATTCTTGGATCACGGCGTCGTATTGCGCTTGTAAGGTAGAGTCTCTTTTTAAACGATTTTCGTTCCGCAAAAACTGAGTCAGGGCAATCGACCTTGAATACCCCAGATCGGATCCGAGACGATCTGGGTCACGGAACGGCAACGCGACAACGTACTTTCCGTTCGACGTTCTCGAAGTGGTTCGGAGGAAATTGCTTTCGCAGTAGGCATCCGACTCGCCTACGATTTTCACCGGTAGTGTCTCCACCTCCCAAAACTTGGTAAGAAGCTGGTCTAAGGGAGCCTCGAGCTCGTTCGAAAACTTTCGTAGAGAGGATGAAATACTGCTTTGTACAGTATTGGGCACTGGGCCGGTAAGTACCCACCCGAAAATGGTTTCCTGCCCGAGGAGAGAGCCACAGATGTTGGTCTGTGAGCCGCTTAACAGGATGGACGGAAGGATATCCGCTCCAATCAGGACATCTATTTGTGAACTCTCGTGGAAGGTCGGGTCTGCCCATGCAAGGCTCGGCAGGTCTCGCAACGAAGTTTGCGGAATCGGATAGGATGGCAGGTGACCAGCCAGTTCCGGCAGAACATAGGCCGTGGCGTTTAAGTGCAAGTCCGGCCTCGTCGTGGAATGGATGGCAAAATGACAGATCTTCGTGGATTGAGCGGATACTGTCCGATTGAGGCCCGAGACCTGTGCTTGGATAAGTCGGAACGGCAACTTGATTATATTAAAAGACGTTCCGTGATAAACGTTGCCTCGGATCCTGGTCGATTAGAGCGCGGGCGCGGAAATTTGTCCCCAGGTGGCAAATATTAATGATTGCTGTTCCCAGAAGGACAGCTCTTTGGCCGGAGGCGAAATAATTTTGAACGCTGGGTGGCGCGTCGGAAGAACTTGGACTCGGTACGACGGGGGGAGGAATCACGGGCGATTGAGTGCCCCGGTGCAGCAGCGTGTGGTGTCGGTCCCCACAAGTACTGCAGTTATGGGCACTTTGGCATTCCCGGATCTGATGGCCTCGTGCGAAACAGTTGAGACAAAGCTGCTTTTGTTTGATGCAGCTGGCACGAGCATCAGCGTTTATTTGGAGAAAGTGCGGGCATAGCCGGATTGGGTGATTCTCTCTCCCACAAAGATCACACGTTCTCCGGTTCGGACTTACGGTTGTCTCGAAGGAGTGAACCCTCCGAGGAACAGGACTCCCTTGGGAACGGAACGGGTTGCTTCGGGAAGGTGGCGGATTCGGATCACTTTTCGGATTGTGTGAAGCGGACGGGTTGCCCTCGATGGCTTCGAGCGTCAGGTATCTCTGGCTGAGGAAGGATTCCATCTCCTTCCACGAAGGCATCTCTTTCTTTGTGGTGACGGAATCTTCCCACAAAGCCCGGGTCAACTTCGGTAATTTGGAGGCACAAATAGTCACCAGCAAGCTGTCCCAGTTTTCGGTGGAGACCTTTGAGTGGGCCAGTGCGGTTAAAACCCCTTGGATGGTGCTGAGAAGCTCCTTTAGCGCACGACTGGACTCGGTACCAACGGAAGACAATGAAAGGAGGATATTTATCTGGTTAGTCACCAGGAGCCTGTTATTTTCGTACCGGTCCCGAAGGGCATTCCAAGCAGCCCTCGAAACCGTCATTCGTGAGTGGGGACTTTTCCACTATGGCCTTCGGATCACCACTGGTCTTAGTGGTGAGGTGGTACAGCTTCTCCACGGGAGACAGCCTGGGATTCTGTATGTAGATCGCAGTAAACAGGTCTCGGAACGTAGGCCAGCGTACGTAATCCCCAGCGAAAACTTCGATGTCGCATGGGGGGAGTCTGCAGCCGCCGTGGAAGTCTGGCTGTGCGGAGGGACGGACTGCTGGTTGTTGGAGCTGATCAGTGAGATCAGCAACGCACTGTTCGTACACCGTAAAACAGTCATCGAACTTCGATTGAAGGTCCGCTTCAGCCTGCGCACCGTCTTCAGCCACAACCGCGAAACAATTTTTGTGCTCTGCCTCAACCTCCGCCCACATGCTTCGGATTTGGTCACGGCGTACCGTGGCAAGAGAGGCCGATGGAGTGCGGGGATTCGGAAGGTGTATTCGCTCTCCGAAATGCATAAGTTTGCGTGAGGCTGCTTCAAATTTAGCCATTGCTGTAGTGGCAGCGGAGTGAGCCATTGTGTGGGAGGGTCGAGAATGGCTTGGACTGCTTTGCGTACGCGCTGGCACCTTAAGCGTGACCGGCGACGGGAATAGGTGGGAATAGGTAGCTTGTGGTGGGCCCGGGAGTGCTGGATGACTTCACTTTGCGAGTCACCGAGGTGGGTGTTTCTGGGGCGGACGAGCTGCGTGGTCTTCTGACACTTGGAGAGGTCACGGACAAAAGTTTTTTGCTCTCTTCACGCCCTGTTGGCATATTCGGAAATCACACGAAGAAAGGAGAACAAACTCCCACTCGGATGAGGAAGTGTGGGGCGAATGGCCACAACCTTGGTGGTATACGGAGATTGGGATGAAAATTGAGGATGAACAATAATATTGAGGCACGAGGTATCAATATATAGAGTCGGTTGCAAACCGAATGCTTAAAACAATATACCCTCGAAGTGCAGGGTAGCGCGTCACTTGGCGTTCCGTTACGGTCAAGCGCGGCACCGAAAAATATTCTCGCACCAACAACAACGCAAGCAAACGGTGGAGAAGCGAAAGCGAAAGGAAAAAACGAAAAGAATGCACCGCTGCTGTTGCTTGTATGTGTGTGTGTGTATGGGTGTAAGTGCTAGGTACCGTGGCTTGGATTAACGAACCCCCCTTTTGACGAGATTGAAACAACGGGTAAAAAAAACGGAGTAACCGTTTTATATACAATACAATACAATATATGTATGTATACACAGATGTGCAAGAATTGCTAGTTGAAAATGCGTGCGCATATGTAAGATCGTGTATATGGGCCGTATGTATGGAGTCGTGTTTTATTTTTATTGGCAATATAATTAGTTAAATAAAGATTGGTTGTGATTGGTGATTTGTTATTCTATATCTTTAAAAAAAACGAAAGAACTATAACCCGTTGAGCATGCACGGAATGAACAACAAATTAATTGCAAGAATATGTCTTTTTGTTTGTTGCCAGCCGCTTGGATTGCGTTGCTTACACATATGTATGTATGTTTGTGTGCATGTGCATTTGTCAGCAACGAAAGCTCAGCTGGTAGCTGGGCGCGGTAGGAATATGATTTACAGACAGCTATATATTAATGTGGGCACTGGATCGGAGGAGGAACGCAGGAGCTAGCTCGGATCAAATTAAACCTTTGGAGAAATAGGAGGCCACAACCGTTGGCAGAACGAAGTATGGTTTAATTTGGAGCTAGAGCGAGAAAGGCATATATGTACATATGCCGCGGGAACTCGGACTGGGATGGAAAACTCGCACAAAATCACTGCACTGGTGTTGGGCACAATCGAAGGGTTGTACTTATCTTACACTTGGAGCGATCCGCCGATGCTGGCTGGGGTGAGCTTCTCCTTATGGGGACGGCGAAGATCCGGCTCGAAGGACCAATGTTTGTAGGAGGGCGGATCACCGGAGCGGGTTTCTAGCGACGAGTGGGAAAATATCCAAATGGAGAAGTCAGAGTGGTTCCAATAAATATTCCATGTATTTTCGTATATATGTATGTAGATTGTAGGTGCGCGTATGTGCACGACGGCAGCTTGTAGCGGGGTGGGAAACGTAACTAACTGCTCGGGCTTCTGATCTATGCTCTATGCTGGCTTGAGCGCCGTGTGGATCGTGAACTGTGGATCGTAGACCTCCCGAGCGCCCCTCCGAGCGCGCGAGCGCAAGTTGGGACCGGAGCGCCCGGAGTTGGCACAGTGCGCGGCAATCATCTGCTGCTGGCCTGAACATCAGCAGACAACATAAAATATACTACATATATGCTTTTATCGACACCACCTGCATTTCTTATTACGACGACTGCTTACAGTTATTCTATAATATCGTACTCTTTGTGGGATAACTGCGTCTCGATCCGCCCCCTACAAACAACAGTAGTAAGTAGTAGTAGTAAGCAATGTTACATTATGATTTTCTTTATGTATAACCCCGTAGATTGTAAGTATTATAGTAGAAAATAGAGGCGCAAGCCAGGTAACAGAAAAAGTGGGGTCTCTGTTATTACTAGGGAACAGTGACCGCGAGGGTTCGTGGCGGCAGCGAGTATCACTGACAGGGTAAATAGAACCCCCAATGACATTGAAAGGAGAAACCCCAGGGACAGCGTAAAGAAAAACGAAGGGGAACGTTGTGAGTTGCTGCTGCGACCGCAACTCTACATTTAAGCCCGATACATAGTCAGTATGGCTCTCCTCCGGCAGACGGCTCTAATATTGAACGACACAGTCACAGACAAAATCAGTCAAAACGTGTCGTCGGGCACTGCGTAGCCACTGCAAATTGATTTGTTCCTTTTGGTTATAATAATGATCCGATTTGATCTTGATTCGGCGATTGGGTAGATATGGTCATTCTCTATGATTGTGCGTATCTTTTCTCATATCTTTGAAATTTTGGATGCCACAAATGTTCGTCCTTTGTGGGGGCTAGAAGGGGGCGGGCCGGAGTTTTGAAATACACTTGTAACAGTGACATATCACAGAAGTCTGGATTCAAAATGTCGTTGCTCTAGCTCTTATAGTCTCTGAGCACTAGGCGCTTATAGGGACGGACGGATAGACGGACAGACAGAGATGGCTCAATCGACTCGGCTATTGATGCAGATCAAGAATATATATACTTTATGGGGTCGAAAACGCTTCCTTTTTGGACGTTACACACATCCACTTTCACAAATCTAATAAACCCCTATACTCATTCTGAGTATCGGGTATAACAATGGCAAAGAGATTATCGACAAGCCAAGAGCTGCAACGGTCATCAGCAGCAAAGAGAGCAGCAAATGTAGTTCGCTACAACGGAGAGAGCGTCTGACATGAAAAAGAGCAAGAGGGAAAATACGAATAAATCACTCCCACACAGCTGCCCTAACAGCCATATAGCGACGGCAGCGACAGCGGAGAGAGCGGAGAAAGCGCCGCTCATGAAAAAGAGCGATAGAAAAAACACTCGGGTGGATCACTCCAACACCCACGCAGCAATGACCAGCAGCGGCATGTGAGAGTTGAACAAGGAAAACAGAGGCCCCCGGCAGAGGTCGAAGATGAAAGACTTGATGCGTGCCCGCTTGAGCGGATCTCAGGATTTGGGAAATTAGATCGAATCGTACCGGCTGTGTGCGCGGAAAAGCCACACATGCAGAGAGGAGATAAAACCCAACGGCAGAGCCCCAAGAAGGAGCCAAGAACATCAAGCCAAGAGCCTTACGGGAAATCGGTAAGCTGGTCTCACGTATGTGGGTACTTAGGGAAAAAAAAGGTGCGATAGTAGGAGATTAGACCAGGAAATAAAGAATACAAAATTAGAAGAAGGCGCCTTTGAATTCTATCATATTTGTAGATCTTGTAACGAACCTAAAAGGGTTCGTTACAACTCCTATCAAGATATACACTAAGATAAGATATTAAATATGTTATATCAGAATCCCGTACTTTTCCTTAGCCATAAGCCATACAGCCAGGTTCAACACGCGCCGACTCTACGAAAACGCTGACCAAATACACCAGGTCACGCGGACCTCTCCTACCCCGAACCAGACGGTCGGTCACGCGGCTTATCAGGTTCACCGTCCGAGTCCATCCGCTGCGGAAAGACGACACCGGCGCGACGAAAGCCGCAGAAAGCTCAACGTGTGAAGACGCCACAAACACCGACCAGATATTTCGAGACACACGAGTCTTCCCCCCCCCCCACCACCAGGCTTAGCGGCGACTCAGTGCAGCCGTCCGGCGCCTGCACTGGACACCGTGAGAGCTCACAACACGCGCAGACGACGAAGGCGCCGAGGCGCCGAAATACGGATCCCACGGTCGAGGCAACACGCGATCATGGAGAGAATGAAACACGAGTCCTGCGCAGAGGTACGCCCGCTGACACGGCGGTAATAAACGTATAAATAAGCGCCGACTTGGACCAGAGGGAGCTTACGCAGAAACCCGGCACCGAGTACGGACGTGATACCGAAATCTAACCGAGCTTAATTAGGAACCTGGCCGCGAGTGCAGACGTTAAATCGAATCTAAGAATCAGTGTTTTAAGTGTAAAGTAATACGAATAATAAAGGAAGATATCAGACTAAGTACCCAAGTAACATCAACTGCGTAAGTTCATTTCAAATAGCCCAAGCACCAACATCGTCCCACTCTGCCCCTACCTTCGTGCCACCACGAAGCAGTCCTCGCCGAACCCCGAACCATCTTCTCTACAACAGGCCGACCCCGACGCCTCCCTTAAAGTTCCATCCATTTCTACAAATTTCTTGTGGATTGACCCCCTGACGTGACTGAGCTTACCTCAGCCTGAAATAGGTCCGTCACAAGTGGCGCCCGAGCAGGGACCTAAGGGAACGTCAACGAGGGTTTGTGGAATAAAACCCCACGGCCACCAGAGAAGCAAGAAAACGACGCGAAGAAAACTCAGACCGCACACGACAACAACGGCACAAACTTACGAAAAGCGCGAACTAAGCGAAACAACGAACTCGAGTTAGACACGGAGCGATGGAATCCCATGCGGAGGAACAGTCCGGTGGACACTACCCTGGAGAATATGTCGCCAACCCAGGGGTGAGTACCGGCTGGATACACAAACGCCGCCGGGAGGAGCTGGAGTCCTTCGCGGAAGAATTCGGATTCAACCGCGAGGGTAACGTGGAAGATTTGCGGAGAAGTTTCGCCGAACTAGTCGCCGGACCCCTCGAACACGATGCCTGGGTCAGGTTGGCAGAGCTCGAGCGGCAGTACGCCAGATCCCCAGGACGAGCAAGATCGCCGCAGCCCGACCCCTCAGCGCTAACGGAGAAACGGAAGACAGACCCCAAACTCAGCCTACAAGTTCCCGGAGTCATGGAGGGCAGGATCGACACCGAACCGATCACGATAACCGCAGCGGATCTCCCGAGGCCCCCGTCTCCAGGGCCGAGGCCTTCGCCCACAAGAAGGATCTTGCCGACAGCAGGAGAGAATGGCCCCACAGACAGCCATTACTATAGCCACGCCGCACAGATGGCGGAACGGATTCGGAAGTGGGGAATCCAGTTCGACGGACAGGACGACCCACTGTCCTTCGTCGAACTGCTGGAAGAGCGTGCCCTCTCGTACGGGGTGGACATGAACCACCTGCCAAGGGCCATGGCCGAAATCCTCACTGACCGAGCCAACCGTTGGTTCCGCACCAGCCGACTCCAGAGCGCCTCATGGGCCGATTTCCGCCAGGAATTCCTAGCCTTTTTCCTGCCTCCCCGGTACTTCGAACAATTGGAAGACCAGATCAAAGACCGCAAACAAGCGGTAGGCGAACCTTTCAAAGACTTCGTCATCGAGCTCCGGTTGCTCATGCACCACGCCGGGTACGACGATGCCAAAGAGCTTAGCCGGATCTATGACAACACCCTTCCGGCGTACCAGCTGTACGTGCGAAGACACGAACTGAGAAGTCTGACGCAACTGACGATGTTGGCCACGGAGTTCGAGAGGCCCAATTCCGAAAACCCAACTGGAATACCCCGGAAGTCGCAAGGAGGTCACACCAAGCCAGCGCTCCAACACAAGAAGCCACGCATCGGATGATCACCACTCCAATCGTCAATCCACACGCGGCCTGTCGACGTTGCGGGAAGCTGGACATGCTGCCCGCGACTGCAGGAACCCGTCCATCCTCTTTGTTGAATGCGGTAAGCGCGGAACGCGCACCGTGGACTGTTGCCGCCGGGACCAGTCGGGAAACGACTCGCGTCCCCAGCTGACACGGGAACAGCCGGGCACGACGCTCCCTCAGACATCCAACTAAGAAACCCGCTGCAAGTACACGACGGCCGGATAGTGGCGAGAGTGACCATCGGAGGACGGCGCACGGCAGCCACGGTCGACACTGGGGCGTCCCGAAGTTTCATCAACGCCGACCTCGCCCGCCAACTCGGCCGCGATAACGACCTGCGAGACGCATGCGTCCCGATACGCCTAGCCGACGGCTCAGCACGCGAGATAACTCCAGATCTTGCTAGCGCGCGTCAAACTAGATGAGCAAGAGGTACAGATGCCGCTCTTAGTACTGCCAAATATGCTAGAGCAAGCCATCATAGGGATGGATTTCCTGTGCGCCATCGAAACCACCATACAGTGTGGCACCACACGCCTCCATCTCCAAGGCTCCCGACGCCCCATCCCAAACACGCCGATGATCGCTGCCAGCCAAGTACACGCCCCCGGACCCACGAACTCGAGACCCCCCGCCGCCAACGAATTCCCCGACACGACACGAGACACGAGCACAAGGAACAAGGAACACCGAACCCACGGCCACGACGAGGCACACCATCCCCAGGCCCACTCCGAGAAACCCAAAACCAAGCAAAGCAACGAAGAAAGCGAGCCGGTCTCCCCTGAGGGCACCGACGCGGTTCCACCAACGAAAGGAAAGGAACCCAGGACACCCCTCCAGAAGACAACCCGGCCCCAGCAACGTCGGCCGCCACGCAGCAGCCAGGCGCTCGAGGTACCACCTCCGATCGCCACCCTGGCCCACGAACGCGTCGACACCGCCCTCGACACGAAAACGACCCCTCCGACACCGACCGACTCGCTACTCCCGCGTCCTCTCAGGCAGGAACCGGGAAAGGCGATCGCTGCCACACGAGGCACCCATCGGAACCCCGACGCACCTGGAGCCGACACACCATCGATCGTCACCGACATCATGGAACGCCTCCCGGGCAACACCTCGTAATGGCGCCGGCATGCGGCCCAGCACCACGCCTGGAGCCAGGTCGGTAACCTTCGTCGCCCAAACTAGCGCTTGGTCAAACGCTACGTTCGAGACCCGCACGTTCGTACATCACGCCGAGTACAACGTCGCGCAAGCACCCCTCAGGACACACACGAGCACCCTACACGTGATCGACGCACCCGCCGTCGTCGCCAGCATAAGCGAATACACTCGCGAAGTCGAACCACCAAGCGCATTCGACACAACGATCCTCCCCGAGAACCCCCGACCACCCTTGCGACCCAGGAGTCGACGACCCACCCGAGGACGATTCGGAACGAATCTCCGACCCATGGCCTCCCGATGTCGCACCGAAAATACAGGAGTTTCTAAACGAGGAACTGCCAACGCTCGCAGGCTTCCGAGGGACGACGGATCTAACCGAACATACTATCGTGATGAGGGACAACCGTCCCATAAAACAACGGTACTACCCGAAAAATCCCGCCATGCGACGGATCATCGACGAACAAGTCGACCAACTGATAGCGGAGGGCCTGATCGAGCCATCCTGGAGCCCCACAGTGCGCCGATCGTCCTGGTCCGCAAAAGGACGGGAGATGGCGCATGTGTGTAGATTATCGGCAGCTCAACGAGCGTTCTATCCCGGACGCATACCCGCTGCCCAGGATCAACTACATACTGGAACGGCTCCGAAACGCGCATTTCATCACGACTCTGGACCTGAAAAACGGGTATTGGCAGGTACCGATGGCCCGCGACAGCCGGGAAGCCACAGCATTCACAATACCCGGCAGGGGACTATACCAATGGAAAGTGATGCCTTTCGGCCTACACTCCGCGGGAGCCACTTTCAGCGGACTCTCGACGCCGTTATCGGCGCGGACATGGAACCGTTTGCGTTCGCGTACCTCGACGACATCGTCATCGTCGGGAAAAACTTCACTGAGCACCTGAACAATGTGAAAGAAGTTTTCGCACGACTACGTAAGGCAAACCTACGGATCAACACGGACAAGTGTGCTTTCTTCCAACGCCGGATGAAATACCTGGGCCACATGATCAGCGAGGAAGGTATCCACACGGACCCCGACAAAATCGCAGCCGTAAAGGATCTGAGGCCGCCGGCCAACCTGAAGGAACTGCGACAATGCGTAGGCATGGCCGGGTGGTACCGCAGATTTGTCCCGAATTTCGCCACTGTGGTCCAAATCCAATGTCACTGCTGCTGAAGAAAGGGAAGGTATGGACATGGGGCCAAGAACAACAAGACGCCTTCGACGAGCTGAAAACGCTGCTCACCACTGCACCAGTGCTCGCCTGTCCAGACTTCAACGTCAAATTTTCCTGCAGACGGACGCAAGCAACCTTGGAGTGGGCGCAGTCCTCACCCAAGAGATCGAAGGGAAAGAGCGAGTCATCGCATATGTCAGTCGACGCCTCAACAAAGCAGAAGAAAACTACTCGGCCACCGACAAGGAATGCCTAGCCGTCATCTGGGCAATCCGAAAACTGCGATGCTACCTCGAAGGCTACCGATTCAATGTCATAACCGATCACCTCGCACTAAAGTGGCTGAACACCCTCGAGAGCCCATACGGCAGAGTAGCAAGGTGGGCACTCGAACTACAGCAGTACCAATACGACGTGCACTATCGGGCCGGCAACCAGAACGTGGTCGCGGATGCGCTATCAAGACAACCTTTGGAAACCCTCTCCCGCATCGAGGAAGAAGACAACACAGCATGCACCTGGCTCAAACAAAGGATCCAGCAAGTCCAACGCGAACCCCAGAAATACCCAGACTACGCGCATGAAAACGGACAGCTATACCGCTACCTGGGACACGGAGCCGACGACGATGACCACATACCGTGGAAACTATGCGTGCCTAAAACGGCCGAACGAGAGTACTCCGTGAATGCCATGACGCACCAACAGCAGGACACCTCGGCGTCCGGAAACCATCCTGAGGACGACACAACGATATTACTGGCCAGGACTGCACCGGGACGTGCGACGGTACGTGCAGTGCTGCGTAAGCTGTCAGAATGGGCAGGATGCTCACACGCAAAGCCGAGGAACCTTTCGCCACCCTGTGTGCCGACTTCGTCGGACCATTACCACGGTCCAAGCACGGGAACACCATCCTACTGGTATTCTTCGACACTTTCTCCAAATGGGTCGAACTGGTACCCCCAAGAAAGCGACAACAGCGAACCTCGAACGAGCCTTCAGAGAACGAATACTGAGTAGCTTCGGTGTGCCGAAACTATTCGTGTGCGACAACGGAACCCAGTTCACCAGCCGATCGTTTAAAACATTCCTACGAACCGCAGGCGTGGAGCTACAACACACAGCCCCGTATTGCCCCCAAGAAAACCCGACGGAGAGAGCCAATCGGACTGTGAAAACAATGATCGCCCAGTTCGTCGACGATCATCAGAATACATGGGACGAACTCCTACCCGAGATGACGCTCGCGATCAACTCAAGCGTCTCCGAGACGACCGGATTCAGCCCCCGCTTTCCTCCTGCAAGGCAGAGAGCCCCGACTCCCCGGCACCCTTTACGACGAAGTCACGCCCGGGACGGGAAGCGCACCAGAGACGGCCACCAGCAAAGCAGCGAGGCTGAAAGAAGTATTCGCCATCGCCCGGAACAACATCCAGAGAGCCAGCCAAGAGCAGGGGAGACATTACAACCTCCGCCGGCGACTATGGCGCCCCCGCCATCGGGTCGTTGGTACTACTACGCCAACACCATCTCTCAAACGCCGCTGAGGGCTTTGCGGCAAAGCTAGCCCCTAAGTTCGACGGCCCCTACCGGGTCAAAAGCTTCCCGTCTCTGAACATCGCCAAATTGCAACATTGCGAAAACCGAAGACAAAAAGTCGCAAACGTCAACGACCTAAGGGAATTTCACGACCACGGTCGGGCAGAATCCCCGACCAACCGGAGGACTCAGTGCAGCCGTCCGGCGCCTGCACTGGACACCGTGAGAGCTCACAACACGCGCAGACGACGAAGGCGCCGAGACGCCAAAATACGGATCCCACGGTCGAGGCGACACACGATCACGGGGAGAATGAAACACGAGTCCTGCGCAGAGGTACGCCCGCTGACACGGCGGTAACAAACGTATAAATAAGCGCCGGCTAAAACCAGGAGAGAGCTTACGCAGAAACCCGGCCCCGAGTACAGACGTGGTACCGAACTATAACAGAGCTTACGCAGAAACCCGGCCCCGAGTACAGACGTGGTACCGAACTATAACAGAGCTTACGCAGAAACCCGGCCCCGAGTACAGACGTGGTACCGAACTATAACAGATCTTACGCAGAAACCCGGTCGCGATTGTAGACGTAAAATCAAATCGTAACTTGCTTGCGTGCAAAACTAACTCAAAGTACAAGCGCGATACAAATCTAAGAATCCGTGTTTTAAGTGTAAAGTAATACAAAAAAATAAAGGAAGATATCAGACTAAACACCCAAGTAACATCAACTGCGTAAGTTCATTTCGAATAACCGAAGTACCAACATCGTCCCACTCTGCCCCTGCCTTCGTGCCACCACGAAGCAGTCCTCGCCGAACCCCCGAGCCATCCTCTCTGCAACAGGCCGACCCCGACGCCTCTCTTAAAGTTCCATCCATTTCTACAAATTTCTTGTGGATTGACCCTGGACGTGACTGAGCTTTTACCTCAGCCTGAAATAGGTCCATCACAAGGTTGGGGACTCTCCGGGGGCAAACTGAGACTCCTCTGGACGGTCAAAGTAATTTGGATGTATGTTTCAGCTCCCTTTATCAAACACGAGTCAGCATATGTAGTCGACTATTGTAGTTGTATTAAATACACTTAAGTTGTTTGTTTTATATTTAATTTATTCCTTTTTATTATTCTTTTCGTTGCCACACGACTTGTCACGTTGATACAAAATGGAGAAGTGAAGTGGACACTTCATTGCGTGATCTATATGTGTGTAAGTCAACATTCAGCAATTCACATGAAGCTGAATGTATAAGAGTTGGTGTCTGTGTTTTTGCCATTCGCAGAAGGCCATTAAAATCATCGTTCATACATCGATAGAAAAAGTAGCCAGATCGATGGATTCTTCTGCATTTTTCAACACACCTCCTCAAAACATATCACACCAAAACTAATCTTAAGTTTAACATTTCAAATTAAATACATTTAAAAAATAATGTGACAAGTCGGGCTCTGGGAGATTTACAATAGTGGTCCAACATTCGTTGCTGGGATTGGGGGAAAACCCAGTAAAACCCCAATCAGACCAACTGCAAAAATTAAATTATTATCCTATTCATAATGAGATCATTTTTAAAAACAAATAATGAAAATAAAAATCAAAATAATATATATATTCAGGTCCATCCTTTTTTTTTTTTTTTTTTTAGTCGGTTAATCCAATCTTGTTTCGAAGATTTTTAAAACGTGGAGATGGTAGTGCCTTGGTCAGCATATCTGCGAGTTGTTTTTCTGTGGAGATATATTCAATTTTGATTAGTTTGTTTTCCACCTGTTCTCTGGAAAAAATGACGACTTTATGTCTATATGTTTAGATCTTTTGTGGCAAGAAGGATTATTTGCTATACTAATACACCCCCTGATTATCCTCATACATTTTAATAGGTGTATTTAATTTGATTTTAATACTTTCTAATAATGATTTAAGCCACAATGCTTCTCTAACACCCTCAAACAATGCCATATACTCTGCTTCAGTTGATGACGCTGCTACAGAGTTTTGTTTTTCTAGTACACCAACAAATTAAGTTAGATTCATACATTTTAAACAAATATCCTGTAGTACTTCTTCTATCTATTATATTTCCGCCCCAGTCAGAATCAACATAACCACTAAAAATTTCATCATACTTGGAAACCTTTGAAAATTTTAATTTTAAATCAATGGTTCCCTTTAAGTATCTTAAAACTCTTTTCAAGTATTGCCATAATTCACTGTTATTATTTTGACTGTATCTACTTAATAAATTAATAGATACACTGAGATCTGGTCTTGTACATAACATTATGTACATTAAACAACCTATTAAATTACGGCATGGTGCTTTACAATTTTGGTCAGAGTTTAAGCCTTCATAATTGAGTTTAGAAGGAAGGGGCGAATCTACCGGATGACACTCATCCATTTTTAAATTTGATAGAACTGTTTTATATATGCAGATTGACTTAATTGTATTTGACCATCTTCTCTGTCAATTTTATTCCTATAAAATATTTAATTTCTAACAAATCAGTCATTCTGAATTTTCCATTCAAATAAGATTTAAACTCATTCATTGTTTGAATATTTTCTGTAGATATAACTAAATCATCTACATACAACAGAACATATATATTCTTTGAAATCTCCCTTTATCAAGAATGTAGATACAACGATCTACTGGAGAATTTACAAATCAATACCCTTCAAAAGTTTCTCAAAGACGTCAAACCAGCATCTTGCTGCTTGTTTGAGGCCATAAATAGCCTTATTCAATTTACAAACTTGATTACTGCCAACAACTAAACCTTGAGGAGCTTTTCATATATATTTCCTCCTTTAAAAACACCGTTTAAAAATGCAGTCTTTACATCCATATGATGTACTTTCAAGTTATACTGTATTGAAAAAGACATAATAAATCTGAAACTAGTTACTCTGGCAACAGGTGCAAATGTTTCATCATAGTCAACTAAATATTCCTGTGTAAAGCCTCGTGCCACAAGTCTAGCCTTATATTTAATCGGTTTACCGAATTCATTATGTTTTATTGTAAATATCCATTTACAATCTACAATATTCTTATGATCAGGTATTTTAACAAGTGACCAAGTGTTATTAATTGAATGTGATTCCAGCGCATCTCCATTGTTCTTTATCACTTCTTATACTGATTTCTTCAAAAGAAATCGGTGTACTTTCCATAGAAGTCTGAGCATTCATAGTGTAGTATGTTGTATGCCAAATAGGCATATGCCCACCGTATTATGGTGTATACAATATGTCAAGTGGTCATATGCCTAAAGTTAATGTAGAGTATCACGCCCATAAACATAAAGACACTTTGTCCCAATGTTTACGTAACACAACCACACTCAAGAGCCGTAATACGATCAGTCCCTTATATGTGGACTGGCCTGCAGCGTGAGAACTGCAGTGTCGGCAATATATTCAAGTGGTCTAATGAGCATTCCAATGTATATGCCTTCTGCATGTACATTCATACAAATATGTATAAGTTAAGTAGAATCGACGTTTATTGTAGTATTTATTATTTACTCGTCGAAGCGAGATTTATTGTTCCTCGTTGGAGGTCTAAGAGAATCTAAATTTACATAAAAAATGAAAAGTCTTAATATTAAGTCCCCGGCCGCCGGATGCGCAGTCGCCGGTGCATTAATCTGCTGACATGGCACACGCGCCGGTGTTATGTTGAGCAGCGGCAGTTTCCCACGTTCCACGGCCCCATGGTTGTTGTTGGGCTGTCTGGGCAAGTGTCTCCGTCAACGCTGCAACTCTCGTGTTCTATTACGCGACGAGGCATGTGCTGTATTTGGTTCATATATGAAGGTGTTTAAGCTCATTGACCCGCTGTAGGGTCGAGAACCAAATGCAGAGGGAGGGGTATCCGGCTGGATCGGATAACTACTCCCCCCCTTGAGCAGTCGCCGTCCCCGGCGCACTTAGTCTTGCCATTAGTCCATTGATTTGCCGGGCGTCGCGCTTCTTCGTCAAATATAGTCTGAGCATGGCCATGCCACATACTAGGCCACAAATACCTAGTCCTAGGCAGAATGCAAAGATTGGTCTGGAACGTGAGGACACCTCTTCCTTTATCTCCTTGATGAAGTTGAGGTTCTCCTCGCTCAACTGGTGGAGGAATGGCAGGCTCAGCACCCTTTATGCTCGGTAATATTTAGCAAGGGGTGAAGATGCAACTCCTGGGTATCGGCTCTGAACGTTTTGCGATTCTGATACCGCGAACCATTTATGACGGCATAATCGTTGAACGTGATTAGATGCGTCCCTGAAATGTTGAACGCCGCGCTGCCGTCGAAACTTACTGCTGCTGGGTGATCGTTGATGATAATGATCCCGTCGTCGACCAGTGTGATGGTGCTGAGGTGGCTGGGTTGCGACTGGCAGTGGGCCACGCCACCGGAATATAATCCTTGGGCACAGGAGTCCTTTGTCGACGCTTCGCAGAATGTTGTCGTCGTCTGTTTGCAGTCCGACACTGTTACTATCTGGTCGTTGCAGTCGGCGACGATGTTATCGTCAAGTCGAAGGACCTGCCGTTGTGGGCGACCGCGACTTTTGAACTGTTTAATCTTAGGGAATTGAATGACAAAGGTATTATGCTATTTGATTGAAAAACTTTGATTTTAGATACGACCGTTACGATAACATTGGTGAGCTGATTAGAGAAAATAGAATTCAAGTCGTCATGGTCTAATATGACCGGATTGATTACGTTAACTTTTGCGAGGGAAATGGTTGAAAAACTTCGGATGCCAACATTCTGTTCCTAGCCAGCAGCGTACAAGAGCCGAGTCAATTTGCTTTCCCTTTGCTGCCTCTAGCAATTTATTGACTGAGTCTGTTAAGCGGTTGATTTGCTCCTGAGATTTAGAATTTATGCTTATCTGCCTGTTATTTGATTCAATAAGTTAGGCCTCGTTTATTCGTATCTTTTCTAGGTCGTCCGCGTCCGGAGTTCCGGCTACCACCTTTAAGACCGAGCCCAGGATGTTTAGGCTCCTAGCAACTCTGTGGTGCACGCTAATCGTGGCTAACATATTTTGGATATGGTCGGTATATAGTTTTCGCATGTGCGACTGTGGAAACATCTCGGTCAAATTTGCAGTCTCGTCCGCCATTCGTTCGTAATCCGTTAAGTTCGCCGAATGCCTAAGGTAATTTATTTCGTCCCATACGAGTATGTCGCCGTCCAGTATCGGTACGTAGTCAGAATGTGAGTAGTCTGCTACGCGAGCGTTTACCGCTGGCCACCAGAGGGAGTATCATATGAAAACAACCTAAGGAATGAAAGAAAAGGATCTTGGTAATCTGCATCCAGTCTCTAAGAATGAATATAAAATGGGTAAAAATAGTCGGCTGGAGTGGAACGCTCACGTATGGGCATAGGGCATTACCTAAGATTGTCTTTGTGCACAACCCTCCCCTAATTAGGACCGTTGTCCCCAAGTCCGCTTCTACCGTTTCTTCCACGTACAACGGGGTTAGTTTATTTCGAGGCGTCTGTTGGTTTCATTAATACCTTATCACCTACTCTAAAACTCTGTTCTGACGCGATTCGGTTGACTTGCACCGTACTCTGTTCTGTACCTTGTGAAAGTCTGCTGCAGCGGCGTTTAAAATATCGATCGGTTTCTTTGTTGGTTACTGAGTGTACCGACCTGTTGTACTCCACTGTTGCCTGGAGGAAAAAGGTCGACTGTGTCGACGATTCCCTTCGCTATCTTGAGGCATCTCGCGATTTCCAACAGAGTACTATGGAATCTTCAACTTGGCCGTTTGAAGTGCTGTGGAGGGAGGAGCATTCACAATGTGGGTCTGAAATTGTTTCGCAGAAGTGACCTGATGGTTTCTGAACTCAGCGATGGTTCATTGTCGCAATATATTTGTCTAGTGTTGGGGAAAATGTTCATAAGTTGCAAGAGTGGAGCCTTTATATCCGCAATCGTGCGAAGCTATCGGCTGTACGATGGCAAATTTCGAGAATTTGTCCACGGCTGTTAGGAAGTACTTCCATCTGTTGAAAAAAATGTCGACGCGGGAAGCATTTCTCCAGTGAACGAAGGGACTGGCGTTGGTCCCAGCTCCTGTTTTTTTGGATGCCTTATCGTACTTTGCCCTATGAACAAATCCGGTAATTCATGACTACCCTCGCTTGCGAGTTTAGTCATTTTTGGGAAATAGTAATCGGCCAAGACCTGTTTTTACGTTTTCCTGAGCAGCTCTATGTGCCTCGATTGTGTTCGATTGTGACAATTTTTCTTTCATTTTCATTGAAAATGTCTGTGACCAGATTCCCTTGCAAATGCCAGAACTTGGTCGACGGAAAAGGCGTACCAGCCTTCATGCTGAATGCAGGCTAGAGTCGGAAAATCACAGGGATTGCGTTTACAACTGTATTTTTACTTGAGGTCTCTACGACCCCAGTGAGCGCATTTTTTCCGTAAAATTTATTATATGTCGCGTTTTTCATTGAAAAGAATAAACATGTGCTTTAGAGGAAAACGCGCCAGCTTCTAGGACGATTTGATTCCTAAAACAATTGACAGGTTTTGTCTGTCGTTTCTGCTGTGTAAGTAAAGACGCTTCGCTGTGTATTGTCGCTGGGCGTCAGATTGTGGCGCGCTGTCCTCCAATGATTGATGTTTTGTCGAGACAATGCGTCTGTGACATGGTTTTCTTTGCCTGGCTTATAGAAAAGCTTCTGGCACCGAGCTCGTCAATGCGTGCCTTCCAGCGTTTTATTTTAGAGTTAGGGTTTCCTTCGGAAACCGCAAACGTGATTGGCTGGTGGTCAGTGAACACATTAATGTCCCTGACTCCGTAAATGTAGTGACGAAGCTTCCCTGCTGGCCCACACAATCGCTAAAAGCTCGCGGTCATTGGTAGCGTAGTGACGCTCACCGTTCTTTTAGTGTCCTTTGAAATCATAGTTATTGGGCGGCCGCCTTGTGAAAGGACTGCCCCGATGCCATAGGCAGAGGCGTCGGTCGTTAGGTCGAACGGTTTTTGTAATCCGGGTACATCAATATTACGTTTTCTGATGCCAGAATGTTCCCTTTAATTTCTGAAAGGCGTGTCGTTGGACCTCGCTCAAAATGATAGTGGTTTTTTGTTATTTGTATTTGCTGATGGACCCATTTTCACCTTTTAAAATATCATATCAGAAAGCGGTCGGGCAATTGACGCGAAATCTTCACGAAGCATCTGTAATAATCCTTGCTGCGGGGCCCAAGAATGACCTTTTAGGCCGAACAACGTTGTTGGCCTGACGATTTTCCCTGATGGCCTTTCAACCTTCAGGGTCCGTCCTCGTGCCTTCGTTAGTCAGCTAACAGCCGAGGTATTCCACGCCTGTCTTAAAAAAATTGATTCCCTTGAGCGACTCCTTTTCATGTTGGCGTCATAGAGGCTTTCTTCAGCACCCAGTCGACGTGTTTAACATAATGTCTTGAGACTTGAGAAAATAATTACGTCATCGATATAGACGTAGCATGTTTTGCCGATTTGTTCGCGCAAAACATCATCGATTGCTCTGAAAATGCTACCTGCATTTCGGTGACCAAAGGGCAGTCGGCAAAACCTTCGTACTTCCTCCATTTACGGAAAAAGGAAGTCTTTTCTCGGTCGCGCCCGGCCAAGGTTATTTGGTGGTATCCAGACTTCAAGTCCAGTGTTGTGAAGTATCCGGCAGTACCCAAGTTTGCTAAGATCATCATTGAAATGCTTGGCATCGGGTATCATTTGTCGGCCACTGTTTTGATTGAGCTCCGAAAGTCCATTACGCGAGACGTTTCTTCCTTATTGCCCGCTTCATCAGTGCTTTTTGTCGACCACCCAGGGATTATTATATGGCGATCTGATTTGCGAATGATTTTGTCTTTCAAAAGGCCTTTGACCTCGAATTCGACAAAATCAGCTACACCCATAGGGTACGGGTACAGCTTGAGTAAATTGTTCGTCGTCCACAGTGCGGATAGTGGCCACGACCGAAGTATTATAAGGCAGAGCCCCATTAGGGTCGGCAAACGCCTTTAATTCCTCTTATTTAACATTTTATAAAAGTCCGCCCTATGGCTGGGGAGCATCGACGTCAATAACGTTTGTGTGGTTGACGTCTATGCACTTGTGGAATTTGATTACCTCAGTCGTGTTACCGAATCTGAGTGTACCGCTCTTTAAGCAAATGTCGCCCCTACCTGCGATAGCAGGTCAAGGCCAATGATGCCGTCAAATGATGATACCGATTCCAACAAAAATGGGAGGTCTCGGCTGAATATTGATAGAAGGCATTTCTTCGAAATTTCATTTGTCCTGTTGATTGAGTAGACGGGAAAGGGTGTCTGACAGGGATGACGCCGCAAGCTTCATTTACATGGCTTGATGTAATTTTTGACGCACCCGTGTTCATGAGAAGCTTCATATTAATCCCCTGCCATTTTCCGCCAAAACGAATGGCAGCAGGGATCTCTTCCCCTAAAAAATTCACCGAGTCACCTTCGTACTCTAATCCGCCCTCCGCTTTCTATCTCAGCGACAGCTTCGGGCCAGCCGGGTGCATTGTAGGCCGTGTCGTCTGGTTGTCCCCGGCTGAAGTGTGCTTCTATCCTCTGCTGCCAATTTCGAGGTGCGCCTGACGCGTTTGTTTTCCCGTAAAATTTTGATTGCGTCCACCCGACCCGAAAGGTTTTTGGTAAGCAGTGGGCAGTCTGAGTTTTGGAAGAAGGATCTACATCCATGGGCTCCCGGCCCCTGGGGCCCGAGTCCTGCCGCTATTGGATCGTTGGTTGATCTTCCCCGCTGGGCGATCGACGCGTCTTGCCTTTGTCGTAATGAGGACTTTTATAGGAGTCCACAGCTCTATTTGCCTAAAATTGCCCGGGAGCTGCGCTTGGAGTCGTTTGGCGCTGGCCCGTTTTTGGCCTTTTTCTCCATGGCCCTGGCGTAATTTGCAGCCAAAACGCTGGTGATCCCTCGTTGATTCCGCCAGCTTCTGCAAGGGCTGAGCGACCCGCAGATCTTCGGTCTCTGCTGGAAATACTGCTGTTTTCAATGTTCTTCTTTAAGCCTGAAACGAATACGCCCAAAGCGTCGTCCCTAGCTTTCTCGTTTAGAATGCCCGCTGCGACCGCATTTCATGGGACCATTATGTTTTGTTGGTAATGAGAGAGAGCTGCTTCTCAATCTCGTCATAGTATTCCGCTAAGGACAGGTTTCGCCGCATAGGACTGTATTGAAAGATGACAGGACGTTATTTTCAGGCACCTTTATTTTATTCCTGATGATGCCTGTCGCCATGTAATGTCTAGCGCTGCCGTCATAGGCTCGAAAGTTTTATAGGCCGCCAGCGCTGCCTGGCGCCAAGCCACATAATTTTCCTGTTTGCCGTCGAACTCGGGGATTTGACTTTAACCAGCGTCCAATGGCTGATCACACTGGACATCGGGGATTTATTGCTATCCCCTTTATACGCTTCAACTTTCGGGGCAGGCGCGCGTACCTGTGCTCAACTGAGCAATCTCGGCTTGTAATTGCTGTAACCCGGTCCCGAACTGCGAGGCTCTGATTTTGCAGTGGGCTCTATAGCTGCTGCGAAAGTTGCCGGATCCATGATGTCAGGGAACGTTCGTATTTCTGTGTCAAACGGAGGCCCCTAAGACAAAAACGTAAACTATCGTCGCTAATTTGGATTGTTCTTGCTTGCTATCCCCAACCTGCAGGTCCCACACAGTGAAACTAAGCTATCGGACCGCTTAAAGGACTTTGATAACACTATTGAACTGTTAGCTATCGCCCATTAGTCACTCTTATTTTATTGTATTTTCTTTTTTAATGAATTTGATTTTGATTTTAAATATCTCAGCTGCAACTAATTCAGTATTATTTTATTTTTATTGGGTCAAAGATTACCAAAATGCTTGAATAAAATTTTATAAAAAAAGAGCTCACTTTTACATGGTTTTCTGCGGTTTATACCGTGTTTTATTTGGATTCCATTCATTAGTTTAGAATTAATTATTAATTCCCTTTGTGGGTGGCGATGAGGGAAGGAGGGATCACCCTCAGCTTGTTGGTTTTAATTTTTGAGGCGAGGATTGCCCTTCAGCCTGTTTTTCCCTTTCGTGTAGACGTTGATGCCGAGCGAGGGATCATTCCTTCAGCCTTCCGGGTGTGGTTTTTTTCACCCTTCAGCGAGGGATTGCCCCTTCAGCCAGTTGTTTTATTTTGAGGCGAGGGACTCGCCCTTCAGCCCCATTTTTCCTTTGTAGATGTTGATGCCGGGAGCGAGGGATTGCCCTTCAGCTCCTTTAAACGTAGGCTTAATTCATTTATTCCACCCTCACTTGTTGTTTATTACACTTGCGGCGTTAGCTCAAGCATTTAGTAGTAGAAACCTCGAGTTGGGTAAGCACTTTTATGTTTCTTTATTTTTGTTAAGCCCGAAGCGTTAGCTTACGAATTTTTCTTTTTTAATAATTACCGCGTTGGATAAAATTCCGTTGGCGCCAGTTAAGTAGAATCGACGCTTCGCTGTAGTATTTATTATTTACCTGTCGAAGCGAGATTTATTGTTCCTCGTTTGAGGTCTAAGAGAATCTTAAATCTACATAAAATGAAAGTCTTAATATTAAGTCCCCTGGCCGCCGGCTGCGCAGTCGCCGGTGCATTAATCTGCTGACATGGCACACGCGCCGGTGTTATGTTGAGCAGCGGCAGTTTCCCACGTTCCACGGCCCCATGGTTGTTGTTATTGTCTGGGCAAGTGTTCTTGTCAACGCTGCAACTCTCGTTCTATTTCATGACGAGGCATGTGCTGTATTTGGTCTATAAGTGAAGGTGTTTTAAGCTCATTGACCCGCTGTAGGGTCGAGAACCAAAATGCAGAGGGAGGGTATCCGGCTGGATCGGATAACTTATATACCAATATACTTACACATAAATATAAGACATAGATATAAGCATTGCATGTTTCGGGTTAGCTGAACCCAAACATGAAATTATAAGAATCATTCTGAATAAAAAAAATACTGGGAGCAGACGCTCCAAATTGAAGTATTCTAAGTTCACACTTATTACAATAGCACAATTCAAAATATCTCTATATGATAAATCCTTTGGCATCTTTTAATCGATTACTTTTCTGACAATTTCGCTTCCTTTATTTGTATCATCTGATACACTATCATCAGCTCACACACACTGATCGGCATTTAATTTTCTGTTACCACACCACTGGAATCTTCATTCGATATCTTTTTTCAGATCCTTTTTTCAATGCTTTCTACTTGGACAAATGTCCTGAACATTCTCCATTTCCAACTGATCACCATCTTTATTGGTATCAAGGAAATCTTCATTTAAACATTCCAAACTTTTATTGTCGAATTCAATTCAGAGGACCTCTTTGAATTTACTCATGTTGATTTCATCAAAACAACATCTCTAGCAATTGAAAACTTTCCAGTCTCCCCATCCCACACTTTATATCCATTCGGTTCATATCCGACAAGTATTCCTTTCCATGATTTCTCATCAAACTTTCGTTTCCTTTAACTTTTATGGACATATACTGTCGAACCGAAAACTCCTCAGATACTTGAGACATGGCTTTTATTATGCCACATTTCATATGGTGTTTTCTTGCATTCTTTTAATGCATTACTTGGGATTCTGTTAATCAAATACGTTGCTGTTAAAACAGCTTCTCCCCCAAAAGTATTTTGTACTTTTGCCCCTATAACCAAAGCACGAGCTTTTTCTGTTATAGTCCTTATCATCCTTTTCGGATACATCATTCAACTGTGGGGTATGTGGAACTGTAAGGTGGTAACTAATGCCCTTTCATACAGCAAAATTCTTTCATCCTATCTGATAGATATTCTCTGCCATTATCAATATATAGATTTACCACTTTTTAAATTAAAGTGCGCTTCACTTTTAGCAATGAAGTCCTTGAAGACATAAAACACTTCTGACTTATAAGTCAGTATATGTTACACAATGTATATTGGCCAATAAAAACAAATATAATAATTCTTCCTATCGATAGTTGCAGGAGATATGGACCACATACATCAGAATGAACAACAAATAATGGCCCAGTTAATATGGTCTTTTGTTTTTAAACTTTTCAAATTTAAATCCGCTTGCTTTTCCATTTATGCAAGCCCTCTCATACATAAATTATCATTTGCTTCTATATTGTTTTGTATTTATATCATCAAACATATTCTTAGCTTTTATTTCTAAATATTTTCCCTTACTTATGTGTCCTAACCTCTCATGCCAAAATTATAATTAGCTATTTTCTGAGCGCTAGATATATATGCTCTTTGGCATAGAAAACGAACCACCGAACATTATCAATATATATTTCCTTTCATTATATTCTACCATTTTAAGTTAACTGTTATACCCTGGAAAAAAAAAAATACAACTGTTACCTCCAGCATCCTGCATCCTTTTTACTGATAATAGATTTTGAGGAACTTCCGAACAAAACAGTACATCGTTCAAAACGATTTTGTCTTTTAGAAAATCATTGCACAACCTAATGTGCCTTTCTTGGTTGTATAAATAAATTGGTCACACTTTGCTACTGCAATTTAATGGTTTTTCCAAGATTTTACTATCATCAAACAGATTCTGATTATTGACTAAAATGGTCTGATGCTCCAGAATCCAGGACAAAATGAAATTTGTTCTTCATTATTCTTTGCACGTTTAAACATAAATGCAAAACCTTCTGAACGTCTCCAGACTGAGCAGTTGCCACTTGTACATGCTTGTTCTTGTCATGATTGTATTCATTCTCTTTCTCTTATATATGTAACAATCTTTCTTCATGTGGCCATTTTGCCGCAATGAAAACAATTTTTACTATTAAACTTTATTCTAGATTTTGATCTTGTTTTTATTTGGTTTGTAATTATAATTTTATTTTGAAAGTTTCTAATTTATTCCTCCTACCTACGGCATGTAAGACTTTTAGTGTTGTATCTTTACTAAAATTTTCAATTTGATTTCATGGTCAAGCAGCGCCCATTTTTCACGAAAGCAAGGGTCAGATTATCTTCCGATAATGTTTCAATAGCTGTTATTACACCGTCATATGATGAGGGTAGTGATAACAGTAAAATGTGATACCTTGTCCAATTATCCATTTTCGCACCGGCGGCACACAACTCGGCAATCAATTCATCAAATTTATTAAAATGCTGCAAATAAATGTGCATCGTCCTTAAGCTTCCAAATGACAACAACTGCTTGCGGACAGACAACTGCGATGCCAGACTCCCTTTCATATATAGTCTAAATTTTAAAAAAAAAAACTCATTTTTGCACTACAATCTGTTGGCGCAAAACCAAGGAAGGAGTCACTTAAATTACTCTATAATTATACTTTTAGCATTTCTTTGTTTCTTCCATTCTTCCGTTATTTCACCACACTCTTTGATCAATAACCTTAATGGCGTCTGTTTAAGTATTAAAGCTCTTATTCTAAACTTCCAAATGGAGTATTTTTTTCCATCGAAAGGTTTTTTGTTTCTCTTTCCCTTTTCCATTTTATAGAAAAAAACAAAAACTTTGTACTTATCTGCAGTTATGAGGCGTGGGCTGGGCCCATAACCTATTGAAAAATATACATATACAAGGCACGCAGCCTCATGTACAGTACAGCGCACACCAATACACCACTCCTGCAGGCTGAGAGACTTCCGGGCAAACTGAGACTCCTCTGACGGGTCAAAGTAATTTGATGTATGTTTCAGCCCCTTTTATCAAACACGAGTCAGCATACATGTAGTCGACTATTGTAGTTGTATTAAATACACTTGGGTTGTTTTTCCAGTTTTATATTTTATATATATATTATATATTATATATATATATATTTTATATATTATATGTTCGGTCAAACCTAAGGAACAAACTACTCAAACGACCCTCGTAAAAATAGAGAGCCTACGCTCACTTTTGTATTTTACTCTCACCATTATGGTACTAAATTCACCACTGTATTAGAGAGATCTATGCCCAGTGCTCAAGCACTAAGATTTGTAATAGCTATTGCCTAATGCTCAACTGGATCGATCGGACTTTCTCGTTTATATATGGACTTTAATTCGTTTGCAGAAAAAACTAACACACCCCCATCCGTGAATTAACATTAATGCGGGAAAACGCCCGTGTATAAAACACTTTGGCGCCCAACGTGGGGCATGTGTGTGTTAATTCTTCTGAACAATTAAACTAATCGCACCCTACAAAGGCAACAATTACAACATCTGCCTCGTCCTGCAGCTGCAATCGAAAGTTCCGAAAACTGTATCAGAATTGATCATCGTCTTGATCGCGGGTTTATTGTACCTGCCTTGCTCCTCGCCGTTCTCGCTTAATTTTATCATTCGGGCTTGTCACCCACAAACGCATCTAACGGCGCTTGCATTCTCGGTTCGTTCGCTTTGCAGCCACCTGTTTTTGGTCCATCGATCAACGCATTCTTTCTATTGGAATTCCACCGCTTCACTTTTGTTTTGGCTTTCTCGTTGCCGCTGCTGGAACTTTTGCTGACTCTCCGCTTTGAACTGCGCTATCTTTGCTGCCCTGCTCTCACCGTTGGATTTGTGCTCTAGCTGCTGCTGCTTGCTGCGTTTTGTTGTTATTTTTGAAGCTCTAGTTCTGTGTCAGCGTAATTACACTACACAACAAAATGACGACGCTCGAAGATTTAAAACGCCAACGGAGCAATATAAAACGAAATATAACCGGATCAAATTGTGGTAGATGCTAAATCGGAAAACTCGATTTGTAAATGATGAGTTATATCGGTTGAACATCTTAGAAACGTATTACAAGAATGTTTTAAATGTCCAAGCTAATATTGAAGACCTTTAGTCCGAATGATGAAGGACGGCAGATTTGGAGGATACATACATATAAACAAGCTATCCATTAAGGAAAAATGGGAGGAGATCTGAACGCCAGCATTGTTGCGCCAGACTACCACCCACCGCCAGTGAAGTCATCGTTACCAAGGTTGTCGCCGCCCACTTTCGACGGAACATAAAACTATAAGAATTCTATCCAATTCGTTCGAGCAAATTGTTGTGCGTGAGTCTGATTGTCTAATATAGAAAAGTTTAATTATTTGCTGACCTGGCCTCACGGGGCCGGCATTAGATACAATTCAGGCATTCCAGGTTACAAGCGAAAACTATCCGAAGGCCCTAGAAAACTCAAAAGCCGTTTTGATAATCCTACTCTTATATTTTTAGAAGGTATTGAGGCATTGTTTGCAATACAACCTGTGAACGGTCAAACAGTCAGCAGCTTCACAGCCTAGTGGATAAGGCATCCGCTATCTTAAGCTCGTTGGAGTCCATCGGCAAACCTGAGAACATTGTTCACGCTAAGTGGTTATATATATTATAATGGAAAAGTGTGGATCAGCAAAACTCGGAATAAGTGGAAGGAATCGCAGGACTACAAAACTCTGCCAACCTGGCTAGCATGCACACAGCTTTTTGAACGCCACTGTCAGTTTCTCCATTCGTCTGGAAACTCGGCTGGTAATTTCGTCACAAACGAAAGGCTGCACCCAATAAGTCAAATCGTCATTCTAATCACCAAATAAACCTCTGTCAGTTTGCTTATCACTAATCCGTCTTGTACACTTTGTTCTAGTTCTGGCCATAAAACTCTAACTGCGCTCAGTTCAAGGCTATGAACAGCAACCAACGGTACGACAATGTAAACGCGTCTCGGTCTCTGCATCAATTGTCTTGAAACGGTCATAGAGTGGCGCAATGTTCATCGACTCATCGTTGCCGATCCTGTAATCGGAATCATCATTCATCTTTGCATCACTTTCAGCGCAAATAGCCACCCCAATCATCAGCAGGACAATCTTCAACTACTGAACTGGTATCCCAACCAGCGCAACCTCCCGGCAAACGGTTGCTAATCAGTTCTCATCAAGCTGCTTCACACACCTCATATGGGATCGCAGCAGATGATCAAATTTTGTTGGCAACAGCTATGGTTTTGGTAAAGGATGCCACAGGTGAATACAAACTCGGTAGAGCGTTGCTTGATTCATGTTCTCAGGTTAATTTTGTAACCGAAACCTTTGCACACAAAAACTTCGCCTTCGTCGTGAAAAAAAACACCACATTGGAATCTGCAGTATAGGAGACTCCCCTTACCAGTTTGAAGGCTCGTACGACTACCTCTATTGCTTCACGCACTTCCGGCTATCAGCCTCACTTCCAGTTTGAATTACATCCCATATTGCCTACCAGCCAGATAGTGAGATCGACATATCGAATTGGAACCTTCCCGCCAACACTCCATTGGCTGACGAATCATTCCCATAGGACCAAACGTATTGATCTTCTACTGGGAACTGAAGCCTTCTATGGAGCTTTAGCTGTTGGCCAGATTCGCATTGGTCCAAATCTTCCCACTTTGCAGAAGACTCCCCTTTGGCTGGGTTGTTGTTGGGAGGTACCAGCGCCAACATAACAGACAGCCACTGTTGTGCTTTAGCGACTGTTGAGGAGTCGATCGACAAGAATTTGCAGCAATTATGGAAAGTGGGACTCATTTGTCGATCCGAGCGCTAGAATTTCTCCCAAATCATCGTCGCTGTGAGGACCATTTGGTGGGACACAACACATCAGGATGCCAATGGGCGGATTGTCGTTCGCTTGCCATTTCAAGAAGATCCAAGTTGTCTTGGAAGTTCCTTCGATACAGCTCGAAATCGATTTTTGCCATTGAGACGTCGTCCTGCCTGTCTACCGGAAATCTGATCGCAGTATATCTCGTTCATGCAGGAATATGAAAGTCTCGGCCATATGTCCCTCGTAATTGAACCTAACTTGGAAGAACCGCATTATTATATAATTCCCACCATTTCGTTCTGAAACCAAGCAGTACCTCGACGAAGCTCAGAGTTGTCTTTGACGCGTCTTGCCGTACAACATCTCAAAGGTCACTAACGATCTATCTCTTTAGTCGGCCTTTACCATTCAGGATGAGTTGTACTTGCAATTGCTGTGTTCCGCATGCATAGGTTCGGCATCACGGCTGACGTCACAAAAATGTACAGGCAGGCAGGTACTTGTGGGTGAGAAGGATAGAAAATTCCAGTACATTTTGTGGCGAGCATCTCCAAATACGGATCTTCAAACCTACCAACCCAATACAGTGATATATGGGACTGCGTCTGCCCCATTTCTCGCAACTCGTAGTTTGCATTACTTGGTTGAGGATTGTAAGGATGCATGGCCTTTAGGTGCTGCTGCTGTTAAAACTGCATTTTATGTTGATGACCTTTGTGTGGGGCTGATGATTTAGATACACTCCTTTCACACTAAAACTGAAATCACATCAACTCTAGCTCGTGGTCAGTTTCCATTATGCAAGTGGCATTCAAATCATCCAGGCGTGATGGAAGACGAATCTACCAAGGAAATAAACATTTCCAGAAAACTCAGTCAGCAGCACACTCGAGGTAACTTGGCATCAACGAAGGATGGTATTTAGTTTCACATTCAATCCAAAGGAAGTCTATCCCACTACCACAAAACGGACCATTTTGTCTACTGGTGTCGTCGCTATTCGATCCAATCGGCTCTTCATATCACCGTTAGTCATTGTCTCTAAGATCATTCTTCAGGAGTTGTGGCTTTTGAAACTCGACTGGGACGAGTCTGTCCCCAGAATTTGCCACAATGCATGGAGCAATTGTTTGACCGCGTTGAATTCACTGTCGTCACTAGCGGTACCTCGTTTTGTTTGCAGCCTGACACTAGGAGCATTCAAATACATGGATTTGCGACGCATCGATTCGGGCATACGGCTGCTGTGTTTATGTGCGCACGGAGAATTCGGTTTGACAGGTCATACAGTGAAATTGTTCAATTTCTAAGTCAAGAGTAGCACCAGTGAAGAAACAGTCTCTTCCGAAGTTTGAACTATGTGGTGCACATCTACTTTCTCAGTTGTATAACAAAGTCAAGGCCATATTCAGTAAACACGCTATCACATCTTGAGCGAATTCACAGCTCGTATTGCATTGGCTGCGACAACACTCAGTCACCTTATCGACCTTTGTTGGAAATCGAGGTCCGATATTCAGGATTTAACTTCGATGGAAAATGGCGCCATGTGCAACACATCAAAACCCTGCTGATATTCTGTCGCGAGGCTGTAACGTGAGCGAGCGCTGATTTAAGTCTCCATGGTTTTCGGGTCCCATGTTTCTAGTCGAGGATTCAAGCAAACTGGCCCGCCACTGGTGGAAAACTTGATGCTGACATGGACGTGGTTAACTCTGAAAACGGAAAAGTTTGTTCGCCCGTACAGGAGACAATATCCTCAACATCGTCGATAATATCAGCTCGTATTAATCACAGTCTTCGTCTCATTGCTTGATGATTAGGTTCATAAGGAGATGTCGGAAGCAATCGACGTTTACCACAACCTCACCGACTCCAGATGAACTTCGTTTTGTTCACATTGCTCATTTGGGAACATTCAACAAACTCATTTTGTAGAGGACATCCGTTTACTTCAGAAGCAAAACCAAAAAGCAGCTTAAAGTTTACTACCCCTTTAGAAGTCGTGAACGGACCTGAACTTATCAAGGTTGGTGGACGATTGGAATACCTAGACCTACCAGACGGTCAAAAACATCCGCTGCTGCCTAGTCAGTCCAAATTTGTGGTAAAGGAACTATATTCGCCATTTGCATCTTCGGAACTATCACGCTGGACCTAAAGCCCTAGTCGCTCTCATCTTCGTTTGAGTATTGATCGTTAACGCCAGAGACTTGGCATGTCGAATTGTCCGCTCCTGTGTACACTGCGTTCGCTACAGACCAAAGCCGCTACAACAACTCATGGCCTATTACTGCCTACGCGACTCGCTCCAAAGCCTCGACCTTTGAACGCTGTGGAGTTGACTTTTGGTGGACCCATCAAATTACATATCTACGCATTCGAGGAAAGGGACCCACAAAATCATACATAGCTGTGTGTTTGCCTTCTCACCAAGGCCGTTCACATCGAAGTAGTCTCTGACTTGTCAACAAAGGCGTTCTTAAATGCATTGAAACGGATGGGAGGTCGTCGCAAGCCGCCAGCAGACATCTTCGCGATAATGCCACCAACATTGTAGGGGCATCGAATCAACTGGGTGAACTAAAAAAGTTTATGTTCTTAAAGCAGTCCCAAGATGAAATCTATACCTTGCGCATCCGAATCTTATTAATTTCCATTCTTTATTCCCCAGGGCACCCCCTTTCGAGGCCTTTGGGAAGCGGCAGTCAAGAGCAAGGGGTTGTTGAATCGTACGCTGGCCAACACCAGGTCTGCACCTTTGAAGAGTTGAGCACTGTCGTCGTCGAGATAGAATCGATCCTCAACTCGCGCCCGCTGTCGCCGCTTTGTCAGACCCAAAATGACGTTAAAGGCCTCACGGCTGGTCATCTCTTGGTTGGCGAATCATTGCGATCACTACCTGAAAGGTCCCTCGAGAATATCAAGCTGTCAAGTATGGACCGCTACGATGCGATTACATGGCCGTCAAGCAACGGTTTTGGAAGCAATGGTCTGGTTGACTACATCAACGAATTGCGATCGCGCACGAAGTACAGCACCCTCAACGAACCCTCACCGAGGGGCACGTTAGTCATCATCCCATGAGGACAACCTGCCACCACTACGCTGGAAACTAGGCCGAGTGCAGTCTACTGTGCTTGGGAAGGATGGACTTGTAATGGGTGGTGCACCTCCGCACTGCAAATGGAACACATGCTGCAGGCCAATACACAAGTTGGCACTTCTTCCGGTGGTTTGAAAGCAGTCCTTTCAACGGGGCCGGATGTTCGGTCAAACTCCTTTAAGGAACAAACTACTCAAACGACCCCTCGTAAAATAGAGAGCCTACGCTCACTTTTTGTATTTAATTTCACCATTATGGTACTAAATTCACCACTGTATTCTCTCTCTATGCCCAGTGCTCAAGCACTAAGATTTGTAATAAAGAGTTATTGCCTAATGCTCAACTGATCGATCGACTTTTCTCGTTTATATATGGACTTTAATTCGTTTGCAGAAAAACTAACACACCCCCATCCGTGAATTAACATTAATGCGGAAAACGCTCCGTGTATAAACATTATAATTTGGTGTGGATGGGGTGGATGAATTGTACATAAACATAATGTGTATGGGATGGGGAATTATGGATATGTCACCCCCAACGTTTGTTATTAGCCTGTCCCTAGGCGGTGGCTGAGGTTGGTTCCTCTTCTGTTTCTATTATAGGGTTAATACATTTAACCGGGACTCTTTTTAGAAGTTTTCTTAAATTTAACAGCTACATAACTTAGTAGTACTAATATATTATGACAAAATGAAATTAGTAGGACTTATTTGTAATAGGTTACCATATTTGGTGTATTGCATAATTATTTCATTAGTTTGACATACGACAGTGGTTTTATTTTTAGTTATGTTGTGGTTGACATAAACATTCTGGGGCAAAATCGAACATTGTGTTTGATATTGTAAATTCATTTAATTGATTGAACAGTTGTAGATTTTATAATGGTATTTCCTTCCGCTATGATTTCTTGGTTTTACCCACCTGGTTTAGCGTTGTTTTGAAGATTCCATGCGGATTAGTATATGTATTGGGTTCAATAAAGTTTATTTGAAAGTTTTGAAAAGTTTTTGAATATGGACATTTAGTGGGAATTTGCATTAAAATTCTTTATACAATTGTCATTGGTTTTCAATTTAGTTTTTTAACAAATACTTTTTCATTTTTTATGTAGTACTTTGTCGTATGTCGTATCTGTTAACATGTTATTTAATCTGTCTGGATACGGAAACGATTTTATAGACTGGTACTTTTGTAATGTCTTTGGGAATGTTGGAAACTATTAGAATTTCCGTTGGTATCGGATTTTAGCCATGTGGAGGTTTTTATGTTTAGTATTTTCTCAGAATTTATTTGTTCCAGGTAGTCTTGTTTTAATAATTTTGGATTAAATATACCGAGCCTAGTTAATTGCATACCTAGTTCTATATCTTCGATATATTCTGTGAAATGTTGTAGATTGAATAACAAAATTTCTAATTGTTGATTCCTGTCTCTTTTTTCATTTAGTTTGTTTATGACGTTTATTCCGCTATTTACTGCATCTATTACCAAATTTAGTTCATTCATTTGAATGCTATGGCTGGCTAAATTTTCTATTTTTGTTCCAAATCGACTTTATCTTCCCTGATCTAGTGTTCCAAAGAGATATTTGTAGGCTGTTCCTACTATATTGATTAGGCCCTTTTATTTCTTTTGGTTATTTTTAGCCCATTCATTTCTCTCTTGCAATTTGTCTACTAGATATTTTATTTGGATTATGTCCTGAATTTAGTGGCTTGCAATAACAAATTTTGCATAGTTCTTCGGTTTTAGTTACATTAACAGTTAGATAATGGTATTCGTAATTGATAGGTATGTTAATCGATCCAGTTTTGAATATCATATATCCGTTTTAGGATTTTATAGGATTTATTTCTATGTTTTGGCCCTGTGCCATTACGATGGTAATTCAGAGGAAGATGAGGATTTTAACTGTGTTGAAGTTCGCCGATTCCATTAACTTCCTCGGTTTCTCTGGAATTATTATATTTGCTTGTATTAGATTTCTTCTTTTCTTGAATTTTGATTTATAATGAGTTATTTTCCTACCCCTATTCTTTTTCTTCATAATGTTTTTCGTCTACCTGTCTAATTCCTCGCCCGTCCTTTGAAAGGATTTGTTACCTTAGACTTAACTAGAGGTGATAGTTTATAGCGGGTATCTACTCATACTCTATGCGGTTTTTATTTAATTGAGTGGATTTCATTCACTTTATTTAGTTGGGTGTCATAATCAGGTGAGCCTGCATAAATGAATATATCAGCTGGTGTCCCATTTGTGGTATTATGTTTGGTTTTATGATTATAAGTATAAAGAATTAATTCAAACTTCGTGAATCTATCTCTGGGTTATCCTCGCTAGATATTATTCTTAATTTTCATTTACTGTTTTATGAAATCTTTCTATGTCAGATATTCCATTTTTGCTCGAAGTGATCTCTATTTTGACGTCTTCCGCATTCAGCCATGCTTGCAATGCTGTGCACATAAAAGCTGAATCTTTGTCGGCTTTGATTTCAATTGATTTTGCCCATCTCGTTAAAAACTTTCATGATGGCTCTTTTGCTTCTAACCAGTCACGACTTTTTTTTACTTCTACAAGAGTGGCAAATCTTCGAGTATACGTCAATACATGATAGGAACTGTTGGTTACCAACCATATAGAAATCCATGACGCATTTCTCTGATTTTCAGTATTTCCGGTGTAGTTTCGAATGCCAACTCGTGCATTTCATGCTCTGTTTTGGTAATATTACAAGTAGGACATCTGTTTATGATGTTTGGATTAGTTTTGATAATCCGGGTATTTTCCCTAAAACCAATTGACGGTTTTCTATCCCTGGATGGAGTAAGCCTTTATGATTCTTTAATATGGTTTCCTTTATATCAGTATAATTTTAGAATATCTAGGAGTTTCGTGCTGATTTAATAGTTTTATTATGTAGCGCCATTTAAGCGCATAATAAATCGTGTTAGGATCGAATTTCATGAAGTCTAGTGTAAGTTAGGCTAGGCAAAAGGAGCGCAATAAAGCTCGCTCTCGCTTTGGCGAATCTGCCCCGCTTTGCCACCGTAGGCAAGATAGGCTAAGAAAGAAATTGTTTGAATATAGGAGAGAGGGTCGAGAATAATCTGTTAAAACCGAACGCACGCACTCCTTTTTTTCGTCGTCGTTAACACAATAATTGCAGTCACCCAAGTTTTTCGGTCTATTCATTTAGAAAAACTATTCTAAAATTTCATGGCGCCCCCGGGTGGACTTGGGTACCAACGTATTAATTAAAAGTGGAAGGCAAAAGTGACAGTGACACGAGAGGAGAATAGATTATCCAAAATCTATGTATGCACCTATGTACATGCATATGTGCAAAGCTAAATTGCCAAAAACCGCGACGTGTGTGCAAAGAACACAAACAAACAAATTGAAAATCACCGCGTCGGTCGTAAAATACCCTGTCTGCAGCCATCTACCAAAGGAGAGCCAAGTGGGAGCATCCAGCAGAAGAGGAGAGTACAGCACCTGAATTTCCAAACTTATCAAGAGGTATTTGTGCAAAAATTGAAAGCTCGAGGAAGAAGACGAAAAGATTAAAAAAACTCGCAATATTGTCTTGTGCGAAACAATTGCACCTCGCTTTCAATTTTGCACATACGTATGACATAGTAGAGCCAGATTTGCATGCTGTAGTTAGAGTTGAGCATATATATTAATACATACATACATACATCTAACCCTCTTGACGCAATAACTGCACACATATAACTCCATTTTAACTGCAATCACTGTCACCCCTTCCCCCTCTCGTTTTCGTTGTGTCAAATATATAGTTGGGTCGTTGGCCAAGCACGCATACCAAATACGCAGCTGCAGCGGTGAATTTTTTCGTCTCGCTTTGCCTCACCGTTGCTTATCGTTGTTCTTTTGTTTGGCGCGCTTAATCCAAAACCAAATTCCAAGTGACGCGATAATTCTGTTTCTGCCGGGTATATCTGTTTGCGTCGCAGGATCCAACTATCAAATTAGGATTAAAAGTCAAAGCTTCGCAACCAATTTAGCGTCGATCGTCGTCGGTGCATACGCATACACACATCCATTCAGAACTACAGCGGTGAATTTTTTCGTTTTCGCTTGTCACCATTGCCGTTCGTTGCTATTCTTGTGTGGAGTTTTGCTTTACGCGCCAGCCAAGCGACGCCCACCTTAAAATTTCCGGGTATATTGATTTTCACCTCGTTTGGGTAAAACCACGAACGAGATACGTAAGCACTTGAGCTACGCGACGCAATACCCTAAATTTGTCGGGTATATTGTTTTTTTCCTCGTTTGGGCACAACTACCCCATTATTTCATTGAGTGCCTCGCATTGAATACGATTATTAGAAACGACCTTTCGCCTTCAGTTGTTTGTATTGAGAATCAATATGACTCAAAAAGCCAACAATATCGTCCTTTGAAGAGTTGAAGAAAAAAGCGCAGTTGCCGTGTCAAAGGTATTCGTTTATTAGCGGACCGTTTAGAAGCGGGGGATATTCCGCTGGTATTGACGGAGCTCGGAGTGCAGACTGAAACGCTGATGCGTAGCATTGACACGGCACGCGAACTTCAAGAGAAGATGAAGATATAGACATTGACGATGAATTTGGAGTCGAGTTGGAAGAACTCCCCAATTGTTACAAAGGCAAAATTATTGTCTCTCATTTGCGCTTTGAAGACAGCTGATGAGACAAAAACCGGCAGTACCAGCAGCTTATGGTGGCCCAACTCGTGCTCGTCTTCCGAAGTTAGGCCTGCCGCAGTTCAGCGGCAACTTTTCGGACTTTAAAAACTTCATAGGTTTATTTGAGACTCTAGTTCACAAATGACGAAAGTATTCCAATTATCGAAAAGTTCAACCATTTGCTTTGCGTCTCCGGTGAAGGTTGGGGAACAGTTAGGGCTTTCCAAGCAACTGAGACCAACTACGAGAAAGCAATGGATAGCTTAAAACGGGTCTACGATAATGATTGTCTGATAAAAAATCACATTGACGCCCCATTTAGTCTTCCCAAATGACCCAGCAATCAGCATCGTCCTTAAGGAATCTTTATCGATACCGCCTCATCCATATATGGTTCATTGTTGTCGATAGGCGATGGATAAAAAGATCTCGAATGCGATGATTATTCATCCTGTCTTGAGCAGAGTCGATCCGGTGACCAAAGAGAAATGTAAAGAACAGCCCGATTATGAGAAGCTGCCACTTTGGCTGACTGTGAAAATTGCTTAATCGCAGACATCAGCGCATCTTTCGGCCGAAAGTACCACAAACCAAAGCAGGAGCAGAAAGCTGTGCCAAGCAAGCCGCATATCGAGCTCATTCGCGTTCTACCGCGAATACCAAAACCACACGTAGCTACTGCAATGCGAAAGGCCATTTGTTGACAGATTGCAGTCCATTTGGTCGGCTGGCAGTAATGCAAAGGTTCGAATTCGCAAAAACTGCATCCCCGTGCATCAATTGTCTGCAACAAGGCCAATTTGTACGATGCAAAGCTAAGAAGTACCGAGGTGTGGCTGCTCACACCATACCTTATTGCATAGGTACACAGTGGCGAATAAAAAGTCTGGCGTTACCATCACCCCCAGAGAATTCTTCTCCTCCCTCCCAATCAGAATCAACCTTCCACTTCGCATGCTCCATACGACAGCTATGGATAGAGTTGATTTGGCTACGTCGATCGTAAGCGTCCGAACAAATAATGGTGAACATGTTTTGGCTCCGAGCTCTGCTTGACTCGGGGTCTCAAACCAATTTATAACTGAGGACTTAGCACAGCGCAGATCCGTAGGGAGAGTCGTGTATCAACTCTTGCTTGGTATTGGGTGGAATCCACCACAAGTCAAGAAAGATACACACGGTGGTGAAGTCGCGAATTACCGGTGGTGAGTTTTCGTTGATTTCTGATTTTAAGGTCCATTTCTGGGTATCACCCTGATCAAACACTTAACGTGAGTGACTGGAAAATCCCGAAGAACTTACCAATTTGCAGACCCATATTTTCAAGCCACAAAGATAGATATGCTGATAGGTGCAGAAACATTTTTCGAACTTTTTATCTGTTGGTCAGATTCGACAAGGTCCCGACTCATCCAACTCTGCAGAAAAACGCTTCGGTTGGATTGTGTCGGGCAGATACACTCCAAAGGTGACTGCCACCCAAGAAGCGAGGAATTGTTTGAGTTGTCGAGAAGAGTCAGTGATACACATCGACAACACATTACAAAAAGTTTTGGTCACTGGAAGAATTGCCGTCTTCTAAAAAGTCTTTGTCTCCCGAACACAAGTTATGTGAAGAGCATTATAGAAGGACTACTCAGGTCGTGCCTTCAGGTCGGTTTGAAGTAAAACTGCCGTTCAAATCAGATCCCAGTATCTTAGGCAACTCCCTTTGAAGTGGCTAAACGGCGGTTTTATCGCTTGAAAAAAGATTGTCTCGTGACCCTGAGTTACGGAAAATGTAATTTGGAGTTCATGGAAGAGTACCTCTCCTTGGGTCACATGTCACCACAGACAACACAATCCCCAAACCTACATTATTTCATTCCACATCAGTGTGTGTTGAGGCTCCCCAAAGCACGTCGACCAAGCTCCGTGTCGTTTTCGATGTCTTGTAAAACGTCCTCTCAGGTGGCCTTTAAACGACATATATTGATGGTCGGTCACGATACAGGATGAGCTGTATCTGACATTACTCCGATTCAGACTACACAGGTACGCCTTGACAGCCGATGTCAAGAAGATGTATCGCCAAGTCTTGGCCGCTGATGCGGATAGACAATTCCAGCTCATAGTGTGGAGAAGAGACCCGTCTGAGTCCCTTGAGAATATACCAGCTCAACATCAGTAAACATGGCGGGACTGGACCAGCCCCATTTTTGGTTGGTCTGGTGTTTGAAGAGGTTGGAGTGAGCTTGCAAAACCTCATTCCCTAAAGCTGCTGGAAGCATATTGGACTCCGACTTCAGTGCGTCGATGACATGTTGACTGGTGCTGGTTGCGTAGAGGAGTTAAAGACAATTAAGTCTGATGTGGCTCAGGTTCTTCAAACCGCTGGGTTTGAATTGACTAAATGGTTTTCGAACTCACCTGAGGTCACCGCATCCGAGAGCACAGTTAAACCGATAACGATCTCCGGACTCAGAGTCAACTAAGGCGTTAGGAATATCGTGGCTGCCACACGAAGACGTCTTTAAGTTCCAAATTGACACGTCAGTTATGGGTCTCCGAGCGACAAAACGGAACATATTATCGGTGACATCAAAGCTGTTTGACCCCCTGGTTTGTTAAGTCCTTTTTAGTAATTAAGGGAAAGATCCTACCAGGAGCTTTTGGCTTAACAAGCTAGATTGGGATGAGTCAATTCAATGAACTTGGAAACAGCATGGAACTTATTAAAAGAATCCTTGGGTCAGTTGGAGAAGATAACCATACCTCGATTTGTGCATACTGATCCCATGTCACCGATTCAAGTACATGCCTTTGCCGACGCATCCATGAGGGCTTATGGAGCCTGCGTCTATATCCGTAGAAAAGACTGCAGAAGGTTTCAAGGTCTCCTTGTTGACTGCAAAGTCGAGAAGTAGCGCCGCTCAAGACGAAACGCTCCCCAAGGCTTGAGTTATGTGCCGCTCACCTTCTCGCAACCTTTGTCACCAAGTCAAATCGCTGCTCAAGGTTCCAATTGAAAAAATAATATACTGAGTCAGATTCAGAAGTTACTCTTCATTGGATCAGATCCCACCCTTCGTCGTTGTCAACATTCGTTGCGAACCGAGTAGCGGAGATTCAAGAGTGGTCAAGTGAAGCTACGTGGCGGCGTAATGCCAACAAAACAGAACCAACAGACATAGTTTCGAGAGAGGGTTGTGACGTAGAAATCGTGCAGTCGATCTGGTTTGGTGGACCAAATTCTTAAAGTTTGAAGGCGGCGAAATCCACACTTCGAGCTTTCCGAAGAAGAGCTACAGATG
>CM017781.1:36724812-36781734 GCA_008121275.1 Drosophila lowei | reverse complement strand
CAGAAGGAGGACCCGCAACCACGATCCAGTCGATTCACTCGACTCTGTAAAATTAGGGACAATAAAAACAAATCTTCTTGTACTGCTTAATTCACGCCTTATTCGTGAACCACGAGACTCTCTACTTCAGCTACCACACCCAGAAACCTACAAATTTCTGTGAATCCAAGGTGTTAGCTATACCAGGCGGAGCTGGTACTTTCCGAGCAGAAAAGGAAACAGTCCTAATCAATAGCATTAAACAGGTGGAGATGCCTTATGGCATGATGCTTAACCGTAGTGGCCCAAAAAAGACGAGCAGGAGACTGCTCTTCATCGTTGCAAAGTCTTCCATGTTATACGTAGTGCTGATATGGGCTCAGGCCACCAACACCAAAAGCTACAGAAAAGGCATAGAGTCAGACTTCACACTTGGAGCACTGCGGGTCAGTTTCGCGACTGAAGCCACAAAGCCTTTTGGAGTCATAAGGCAAGATCCCCCGTGTGTGTGCTTGGCATTGTATTTTCCTGATATTCTAAAACGCGCCATTTGGCGGGGTTGCCTTTTCTAGTCCTGTTTTTAAAGCACTAGAAAAAGATACTCCCTTCATGGTGCGCGAAGAAATGGATTTTTCCGATAAGGTAAGCCAGTTTGGGAAGTATCGCGCTGAAGTTATTCTTCCGGATGTATATGGTTTCTTATGGTTCTTGGCTTCTAAAGTGGTTTTCTGCAGTTTTGTTAAGCAAAATACTGGTATAATGAATATCGATACCATCCGGTCTTCCTAGCTGGACCAGCTTTTAGAATTTGTTTTTTTTTCTTGTGTTTGCATGTTTTTGTTATTACTGGAATTGGCACTAGAACTTTCATTTTGAACTCGCGCTGTTTTTGACGAAGACCGTTGCGGTTGATGTTGTTATTGCTGCGATTGCAGTAGTCAAGGAATAATTTTACTCGCTGCTGTAACTTGCTGTTTATTTTTATTCACTTTATCATAACAATTTTCAGCGTCCTTTCGCTAATATTGAATTTTCTATACACGATAATATTTCCAGGATCTCGTACTCACCACTTCCGATCACAACGAGAAATTATGAAGAATTTATATTTATATATATTTTTTTTTTAATTTACAGGCCTTGACTTTTTGGAAGACTTTGCGAGTGACTATGAAAACGCATTACTTCAAACTGGATTCGGAAATTTTCAATTTCTTTTGATTACAATATGTGGTTTAATTTACATGAATACGGCTATGGGTGTGACGATTATATCTTTCGTCTTGCCGTCTGCTACATGCGATTTCACCATGACATCCACAGACAAAGGCTGGCTATCTGCTTCACCCATGCTAGGAATGTTAATTGGATCATATTTTTGGGGATGCCTTGCGGATACGAAAGGTCGACGTGTTGTTTTAATTACAACTTTATTAGCAGATGGCATATTCGGAATATTATCTTCGCTTGCACCGATTTATATAATTTTTATGTTATTCCGATTAATAAATGGATTCAAGTAAGAACTTTTTAATATTTGTTCACATTTTTTAATAGTTTCTTAATTAAATGTATTTTAATTTTCACAAAAAAGATTTTTATTTTATCACGTGAGAGAAGTTTTTTTATTGTAAGCCCCATTACGCAGCCAAAGTAAAAGGCTGCTAAATTTTAAGAAACTGTATATTTTGAGGAGAGAGTAAAATAAACTTTCAAATTCCATTAAAACAAAACCATGTCCGACCGACAAATAAGTTCTGTACGTAAATTTTTAATAAACCGCGGTCCATCATTGGTTTTCTTTCGGAGCATAGGCTTTTATATTGAACATTTACTTAATGACCAGCAAATATTTTCTGCACGTTAATTCAGAAAAAATCGCGGTGCATCGAATGAATTTTTTTTTTGCTTTCAAATTTTTGAAGTTGTTTTAGATCGACAAACATACTTTCAAAATGATTTTTGAGAGAGTTCAACAGAAAGTAACCAAAAAGTTACCAAAAGTTACTCTACGCAATTGTCTGCAGTAATACGATATCTCACCACTGGCTGCTACCAGTGGACAGTTTCCAAAGACCACCATATAAACATTACACGCTGTACATTTGAAAAGATTATTCATAAACTTTTTCCGTTTATGGACAGGCTGTTAAGTTTTGAATCAATTTCGTTGCAGATGACTTATCACCAATTGCAACAATCATATTATTATTTTTATTGGAAATATAAATTACCTCGAATTGGTGCCTGTGTGGATGGAACTTACATCAGAATACAAAAGCATTCTGTGTTTTATAATAGGGAACGATTTTATAACATGAATGCCATGGTGGTGTAAAACTACAACATGAAGATCGTTTTCATTGACGCCATGCACCCTGGTTCCTACCATGACTCTTTCATTTGGAACTACTCCCCCGCTAGGTAATATTTGTCCACGACCGTTGTAAATACCTTAAAAGAAAAGTCTAGACATTTGTAAGTTAGGTTGTAAATTCGAACTAAATTATGTTCTTAAAATCCAAGCCTTATATTTGATCTAACAATGAGGTATGAGGTACAATTTTGTATTCTATTATCGTTACTGCGGGTGGCAATTTGAGTGCAAGCATACATAAGTGTTATTTTGGGATTATATTGGATAAGTGTTTCTCCACGTGTGTTTTGTTGTCGTACTTGTTAATAGGCTTATAACATAGATCTCCACTCACACCCGACAAGTCATAAATTATCTACTGTACGTAATTTCGTTACTTAATTTTTGTACAATAATGTATTCATTATTGAACATTCTGCGTAGGGCTGGAAGTGGCAAGGTTTGTCTGTGTGTTTTTTTTTATAGATATAATTAGAATTATCAATGATTATTTAAAGTAAATTACAGTTGGTAGGGAAGTGTTATTGTTTTCAATCTTCGCGCTATTTTCATTCTTCTTATGGCATAAATCGAGTCGGATCGAGTCGCTGATGTCCGACGACGAATGTGCAAAAGTATCAATGGCGAAGACGTGTAGCTCCAATAATAATACTCCAGTATGTATAAGGTGCGAATATGCACACGACGCGGCAGCTTGTAGCGGGGGTAGAATCTTAACTAACTTAGCTTAAGCGTTATGCTGCGGTGAACGCCGTGCGGATGCGTAAACGGGCCTCGACCTTAAGCACCGTCTCCAGCTGGAAGTCGCCCATCCTGGCGCGGATCATCTACATAAACACCTTCTCGTCCCCTACATGAGTGATGGGCAACTTGAAGGCGCTGGCCAAGGAGTCGTCGATGCAGCTCACCGGGGTGCAGGGGTCGATGAGCGCCGCAGTCTCGAAGTTTTTGGAACCCGTATCCAGGATCACCAGCGCCGTCGGTTGGATGTTGAGGCTTCGATGTTGTAGAAGGGAGTCGACGGATGGCGCTGGAGTCCCTACCACGAGGCGGCTTACGGGGAGACGAGGGCGGCGCTCAGCTTGGGTCGCTGGAATCGCAGACGATGGTGTTGCGGTCCCCACGACCGGTCGGTTGACGGGACGACATTCGGCGTGGGCCGATGGAGTAGCGTGTGGTGGTTCTTGTCACACACCCGGCACAGCCCGCCACTGCGACAATCCTTGCCGAGTGTTGGTGAGCCAGGCCGTTCCCGCAATATTTATGAACTAGGACGGCTCGGAGTCTCTTCTCGGGGCTCAAGCGAAGAAAATGGTGGCAGGTGCGTAGCGGATGGACTCCTCGGCAGACCTGGCAACGGAACGAGGCTCTCCGTCGTGCGGTTGGCGCGGGTACGTGGGGCCATGTCTTGATACAAAAAACTAGGATGGAATAGAAAAGTCGAAGAAGTATTAGTAAGGAGCTTAAAACGGGTTAAAGGCACATTTAGATCATTGGGAATTGCCACGCGGTTACATGGTCTGATGAGGCCATGTTGGTATAAGGATGGATTTACATTCAAGTGCCGGCTTGAATTCGGCACGGAGCGTTGATCTTTCATCCCGTTATTATTTTGGAAAAATTCCCTTCGGTTAAGCGTAGGAGACCGTTCGAGAAATTTTGCGGAGGAAGCTGGAAGAAAAGTAGGACCCCGAGTCTTCTTCCAGTTTGATAGGTAGTCTGGAAATTCTACTTGAAAAGGATAGAATTTGGTTTGCCACACTAGGCACTGGGCCGAGAGAGAGATCCCCATATGTTGGTCTGCAAGCCGCTTAGCAAGACGGATGGTAGGACATCAGCTCTAATCAGGAGATCGATTGGAGGGCTCTCGAAAAATGTAGGATCCGCCCATGGAAGGCTCGGCAAGTCTCTCAAGAAACTTTGCGAGATCGGATGTGATAGAATATTCGCGGCCAATTCCGGAATAACGTAGGCTGTGGCATTTAAATGTAAGCCCGGCTTAGTCGGAGAGCGGATGGAAAAACTGCAGAGCTTCTCTAACTGAGCGGATACGGCATTATTGATGCCGGAGACCTGTGCCTGGATACGTTAGAGTGCCAATTTGATCAGTTCAACAAGACGTTCCGTAATGAACGTTGCTTCGGTGCCAGAGTCGATCAGAGCGCGGGCGCGGAAATTGGTCCCCAGGTGGCAAATATTAACAATTGCCGTGCCTAGAAGGACAGCACTTGTACCGGAGGCGAAATAAGACTGAACGTTTGGCTGAGCTTCGGACGAATTTGGATTTTGTGCACTTGGCACTCGTAGACTTAGCTCGGGCCACGCTGAGGAATTTTGTACCGTTGTGGAAATCGGCTCGCTGGAGCTTGCTTGATTGCTACGGTGTAGAAGCGTGCGGTACCGGTCTCCACAAGTAATGCAATTCTGGGCGCTGTGGCATTCTCGTATCTGGTGGACTCTTGAAAAGCAGTTCAAACAAAGCTGCTTTTGCTTAATGTAATTGGAGCGAGCATCAGCGGGCGTTTGAAGGAAGTGAGGGCATAAACGGATTGGATGATTCTCTTTGGAGCAGAGATCACGCGTGCTCCTCTTTTGATTCAATGTGGCCTCGTACGAGTGAACCCTTGTGACGGCGCTTCGGCCGGAGTATGCTCGTCGCGCCGGGGTCCACAGAAATTTGTTTGATCTCTGGATGTGGTAGCTGAAAGAGAGTCTCTGCGTGCTGGTCCTGGTGGTCGTCGAGTCGGTGTTGCGGAGGTTTAAGTGCGCTCCGAGAGGGATGGGAGGATTGCTGGGCGGTTAGTGTCTGCTGCTAATGCTTACCTCTCCACTGGCCGGAGCCGAACTGATGCTGATCGCTCTAGCGGAGCCCCTTTTATTTCCGAAAAGTAGCTGATCCGTACGGCATGTTCCTAGAGCGTTGTGCTGATCAGCTGGTTTTCGTGCTGGTGTGTTCCTAACGCGTTTGTGCGGATCGGCTGATAGTGTGCCCGTTGGTGTTTGGGGTATGGTCACACTTGGGATGGTCAGCTGTGGGTGTGACCGTGGGTGGCTGTGCTACGGGCCCATTGGTGGTGATCATCTGTGGTTAGTTTATGTTTCTTTCAGTTTTTTTCTTATTGTTTGTTCTTTTTCTATTTATTTATTTTATCCGTATATGGCAGGTCTTCATTTATTGTCTTTTATGTTCTACTTATTCTACTTATTCTACTAATACTTATAGTTTAGTCTTCATGGCTTGTCTTGGTGTTTCCAGTGTATTTAGTCTTCAGGGTTTCTTCTTGGTGTTTCTAACGTTTTGTTGTGGTGCTTGTGGCGCCGGCGCTTGGTCTTCCTGGCACTGGGCGTCACACTCCCCCCTCCTTTCCCAGTGGGGCGTTGCCGGTTGATTTTCCTTGTGTTGTTTGGAACCAGGCGCTGATGCGGACATCTCCAGTTCGGCCGATCTTGACCCAACACGCCTCCTGTTTTTCGTTCCATAGTTTGAGCCGTCGTTGAGTGTGTTTCGGGCGGTCGTGGAGTTTCGCTTTGACTAGTTCGATAGACGTGTTTGCTAGTTCGAAGCTTTTCGGGACGTTCCATTCGCCCGGGATGGTGCCTCTCTGGATGGGCTTCCGGGGTTCCGGTTCCGGCGTTGGCCGCTCGGGGTTGAGATCCAGCACGTCTCTGTCCGATTCCTCTTCTTCCATTTGTTTGGCCCAGGATAGTTCCATGGTTTGCTGTTCGCTGTGTCTTCGTGCCGTTTGTTCTTGTCGGTTAGCCTGGTTTGCCCAGCTGATCCTCTTCTTTATTGGGATCACGTCCATGTTTGTTGTTTCGGGTTCTACTGGTGTTTCGTTCTGTCCTGCCGTGGTGTCTCTTGTGTTGGTTTTCGCTGTCCTCCGGGGTGCTGACACTTTGGTCCCTGATGCTCTCATCCGTGAGCTGAGTGGGGGGGTGACCGGTAGTAGTTTTGCCGCTCGGTTCTTGTGGCTGGCCTGCACCATCCTCTCCTTAAATTTTCGGGCCGAAATGTCGAATTTGTTTTCCATCTTTCTGAAAAGGTAGAGAGATGGCATCGTTACTGTGTTTGCTTCCTCTATTTTAGCTGGTTTTAGTTGTGAGACAAGTGGTCGTAGTAGTCTTTTGTTCGTCGTCGTATCTTGTACTGTTGTAATTACTGGTGAGGTTAGTTCGAGGACCTTACACGGACCGGTGTATTTTGGTTCTAGTTTCGCTGTTGTTTTGTCGATATTTTTCGATAGTGGGTGCGTTCGTACCCATACTAGGTCCCCTAATTTTGGTTTCCATGCTCGCTTGTAATGTCGTGCTTGTTTTGCTGCTGCTTCTTCCATGTTTTGCTTTGCTATTGTTTCTGTTTGTTTTCGTTTGTCGGTGTTTTCTTGGTTTGTTTGATTGTTAAACACTGAACCTAGTGTTACCTCGTCGAATTGGTTGCCCGGTAATCTAAGTTCTCTCCCGTATATCAGGTATGCTGGGCTAAAACCTGTTGACTCTGATTTGCTGCTATTTATCGCTAGGGTTAGTTCTGGTAGTTGTTCGTCCCATTTGTTGTGTTTTCCTCCAGCAAATTGTGCAATCATTGTCTTTAGTGTTCGGTTTGCTCGTTCGGTTGGGTTTTCTTGTGGTGTGTATGGTGCCGAGAATTGTTGGGTGATGCCCCACGTTTTCATTACCTGTTTTGTCTTTCTGCTCGTAAATTGTACGCCGTTGTCTGAGATGTCTCTCTTGTTTTGGAACACATAGCTTCCAGGGTTGATCGTCTTCGTCGGTTTGGCTTGGTATGTGTCGGTATAATCTTCCGTGCTTTATGGTATAGTCCGTACCTTTTTTTGGTGTCATCTCTACTTGGTTCCATTTTTTTTTTATACCAAGCGCATTCTACGATTTCTGCTATTCGGGTTTCTTCGCGTGGTAAGCGGGATAGTCCGTCCGCCACTGCGTTCAACTTGCTTTTTCGATATCGTATTTCGAATGAGAATGGTTGTAGTCCCAATGCCCATCTTGCTACTTGTCTGGATGGGCTTTCAATGAAATTTAACCATTTAGGGGCTAGGTGATCTGTAATTACAATGAATTGATAGCTTTCTAGGTACATCCTCATCTTGTGTATACCCCAGTAGATGGCTAGGCATTCTTTTTCCGATGCGGAGTATTTGGTTTCCTCGCTTTTGAGCTTGCGGCTTGCGTAGGAAATTACATGTTCTCCGTCCGCATCTTCCTGGGTCAACACCGCTCCTTGGACGTTGACATGCAATGACTGCATCTTTCAAGAGGCGATGCAGTTACTGCACCGTCAAGTGGCCCGTGTGAAACCAGCAGAAGGCTGTTACGCGCGGATCCCAGGCAAAACGCAGCCCTCCTCCCGCCCAACCGACCCAGGGGCGCTGCCGCATAACGCGCGGCGCGTAGCCGAACCGAACGCGAACATGCAGGAAAGATAGCTGTTAGACTAACATTCGAGGAAAATTAGCACTAAACTTACTAAGAAACTAAGCATGCAATCAAAATACAAATACCTCTACAATTACTAATTACTAGTAAGTAGTAATTTAGTAGCTAGTAATTTAATAAGAGGAAGAGAATTAGTGGTGGATATAATATGGTAGAGGGAATTATAATCCGAGCATAAGACCCTAAACGGTTCATGCAAGGAATAATTCGATCTACAAAGTGGAAGGAACAACGTATACAATTTCTAGTCAGTCTAATAGGAATCGCGAAGTTTATGCGGCTCAACAGATCAGGGCTGTCTATGTCACCCCTGATCAAGTTGTGCATAAATATCACACCAAGCATTTTTCTACGTTTAACTAAGGATGGGAGGTTTACTAATAGCAGTCTACTAGAGTAAGATGGGAGTCTCACACCCGCATCCCAGTTAAGGCCCCGAAGAGCAAAGAATAAAAAGTTTTTCTGTACTGATTCTATACGGTCCTGGTGTACTTTGTACTGAGGGCACCATACACAGGAGCCGTATTCTAAGATCGGACGAACTAGCGAGGTATAGAGAGTCTTTGTTATATAGGGGTCGTCAAATTCCTTTGACCACCTCTTTATAAACCCAAGCACGCCCATGGCCTTATTTACCATGGTAGAAATGTGTTCGGAAAACTTTAACTTTGCGTCTAATAAGACACCAAGATCATTCACCAGGGTAATTCTCTCAAGAGAACCGCCACATAGAGTATAGGGAGCCAACAAGGGGCTAGAACGATGAAATGTCATTACTTTGCATTTCGCGGCATTAAGTTGTAACAAGTTTGCACAGCACCATGACTAAAAGTTATTGAGATCAGATTGCAAGCGAGAATGAAATGAAATGTCCTTATACTGGACACAGAGTTTAACATCATCCGCATACATAAGTACTCGATAGTATGTTAATACCGAAGGCAAGTCATTAATAAAGAGTGTGAAGAGTAAGGGGCCTAGATGGCTGCCCTGTGGTACTCCCGAATAAACCTTTACTGGTGAAGAGAGGGAGTTTTTGAAGAGGACTCTTTGAGGCCTGGAACAAAGATAGCTAGAAATCCATCTCAGGAGGTTGGGCGGAAACCCTAAAAGGTCAAGTTCATGTGATAGAAGGGAATGGTTTACAGAGTCGAATGCTTTACTGAAGTCGGTGTAAATAACATCCGTCTGTAAGTTACCTTAAAAGCCTTTAATAATTGTGAGAGTGAAATGGGATGGACGATTTACTTTTCCGAACACGTCTTTATTCAACTCATCCGCCATTTAGAATGAACGAGCGTCGATCTACATACTTTTTATGTGCCCGTATCTTCGGTATTTTTCTGGGGTGGCCGTACATTTATGGATTCTTAATCTAAGCTAGGGATGCCGTATTGGCTGATATAGGTTGTAATGGGGCTGCCGTACTGAGTGATAGGGGTTATCCTACCACAACTCGGCCATCCTGACTGCTGGATCACCTGATCCACTTAAAGATAAAAAAATTCTATTGTGGCTTACAATTCGTATACTTAGCATATATTACATTTGTTCCTTATATGTATATATATTAGCTTTTATTTCTGTTACCTATCCAGTGTTTTATGTTTTTGATGCTCCAAACACCTTGATATGGGTTACGGGATACTTGAAAACCTTCTACATCTTTTAACAAAATTTGTCATTTTTAAAACTTTTCGATTACATAGGGGCCTTTGTTTTGGGGATTAATTTTTAGATGCTCCCACTGTGCAATCAAAATTTTTAACCATCACATAGTCTCCTTCCTTGTACTCCTTAGGTTTCTTTAAGCCCTTGTCATATTGCTTTTGTTGCACGCTTGAGCTATCTCTATATTTTTCGCCGCATTATCTCTTAATTCTGTTAGATCTTTGTTTTCTTGTACTTTTATTTAACTCTTCTAGTTTTTCTTTTAATTCGTCTACAATTTTTCCTCTCTGTTCTATGCCGAATAAGAGTTTACAAGGCACTTTCTTTGTGCTCCTGTGCTGTGTGTTATTTAATGCATGTTCTACTTTGTCTATCACTGCATCCCAATGTATACCCTTTTCTGGTTCTACTAATTTCGCTATCATTGGCCCAAGGCTTCTATTGACTCTTTCCACCTGACCATTTGCTTGAGGCGATCCTGTAGCGATTTTAATGTGTTTAATATCAGTCTCTGTCATGAACTCGTCGAATTCGTTTGATGTGAAGCAACTCCCTCGATCTGAAATTATGCATTTGGGTTTGCTATATGCTCTAAAGTAGTCTTTTAACGAAACGATGACCTCTCGAGTATTCGTTGTTCTTGTTGTATATAAACGCACGAACTTTGTAAAGGCATCAACAACTACTAATATGTGCTTTTTTGATCTACCCGAGTCAACCGGACCGTAATGATCGATGTGGATTAGCTCAAATGGCATATTTCCTTTTGGAATGGAGTGTAAATATCCTTCTTTTCCTGATTTAGGCGAAAACGCAACGCACTTCAAACAATTTTCAATGTGACCGGAACATTTTTCTTTAACGTTTGGAAACCAATAACTTTTGTTAATTATGTTTGTCATTTTGTCTCTACCTATGTGTCCTATTTCGTTGTGATATTTATATAAAACGTGGTCTTCCATTTCTGTTGGAACATAGAATAATAATCTTCCGTCATTACTCTTCCTGTAAACTACACCGTTTCTCATTTCGAAAAGCTTGTGTTCATTTTCTTCTAACTGTTGCTTAATTTTTGAACTTTTTAATGTGATGAACTCGTCGAATTCGTTTGGCAAATAACTAAATTGTCTTCAAACGTATTTGTTTCTACTATAAGAATATTTGTGCATCTGCTCAGCGCATCTACATGTTGCATTCTGCTTTTGCCTTCTCTATGGCTCAGCTCAAAATCATAATTTTGCAGCTCTAAAGCCCATCTAGCAATACGCGGGTTGAGTTCAATTTTGTTGAGCGTTAACGTAAAGGGAATTGCAATCAGTCACAATCTTGAACCGTTTTCCATATAAATATATGCAAAACCTGCGCAGAGCGTAAATAATTGCATTGTTTCCAGCTCAAAGCTGTGATATTTTGATTCCGCTGCAGTTGTTCGCTTGGAAAAATAAAAAAATTGGATGCAGTTTTCCGTCGTCGTTCTTTTCCGAAGTAACACTGCCCCGAAGCCAAGAGCGCTTGCATCACAGTGCAGTTCTATCTCGTCTTTATGATTATAAATTGATAAAATGGGTGCCTGCATTAACATTTCCTTCAGCATTGTAAAGCAATTTAATTCGTTTTTCACCAAATTGAAATTTGGTATCCTTTTTCAAAAGATCGCAAAGCGGTTTGGCAACAGTTGAGAAATCTTTTATAAATCTCCTGAAGTAGGAGCATAAGCCGAGAAAACTTTGCACAACCTGTACTTTGTCTGGGATTGGAAAGTTTTTGATTGCTTCTAATCCTCTGTCATCTGCTGTTATACCTTGCCCATTTATTAAAACCCCAGATATTTTATGTTTGATTGTAAGAACTCACATTTGTCTATTCGCAATTCTAACTTGTTTTTCGCTAATCTAATGAAGACTTCCTTTAGCGTTTCAAAGTGTTCCTGTGTATTTCTGCTGGCAACCATTATGTCGTCCATGTAAACAATAACTTTATCATCTCTAATCAAATCATCGAATATCTTGTTAACGAACCTTTGAAATACTGCTGATGCCGTTTTCAGACCCTGCGGCATTCTGAGGAACTCGAATTGTCCTAAAGGTGTCACGAACGATGTATATTTAATCGATTCCTCATTAACAAACACATGAAAGTAACCATTTTTGAGGTCAAGATTCGTAAAGATCATTTTGTTGGCTAGTTTGTCGAGCAAATCATCGATGAGGGGTATGGGATAGTTGTCCTTAATCAAAGTCTTGTTAAGTTTTCTAAAATCTATACATAACCTTAAATCCCCTGTTTTCTTTTTTAACCAATACGATAGGGAAAGCGTATTCGGAATCACTTGGTCGTATTATCCCGTTCTTTAAATATTCGTCTAATAATTTTTGCAGTTTATCTTTTTCGCTATATGACAGTCGCCTTGGAGCACAGCTAAACGGTTTTGATTTTTCTAAATTAAGTTTTATCTCGCATTTAACTAAAGGTTCCTTTGGCCTTACAGTGTTTACATAATAGTCTTCGATGGTTTGCCTTAGTTGACATTTTAGCTCATGACTTATATTTTCTCCGCAGATGTAATCGAAAATTTTTTGAATTTTCCAAATAATTGATATTAAAAATGTCTGGAGCAATGATTTCATTGTATGTGTCCTCAGCTTTGCTACTAACGATTTCATCAGTAACGACCGCATCGTCACTTATCGAAGTACCTGTTTCACTTATATAACTGATTGGTCTGGTATGATCGATCAAATTTTCAGTACCTGCTTTAGGAAGGAACTTCCGTAACAATTTCACTATCCTTGCTAACGTCTTCACTAACAATTTTATTATCATCGTTACTAACGGTATAACTAACAATTTCATCAATCTTTTACTAATTGTGTCACTAACAGTCTTATCAATCTCTTTACTAACGGGAACATCGAAATTTCATCAATAATAATTAACGGTAACATCGACAATTTCATCAATTTGAAAAAAAAAATTGGTTTGTGTGTGCCCACTGTGCAAGCTATAGAAAGATCAGCGACAGCGACAATAACTGCAGCGACAGGAAGATCAGCGACAGCGACTTCAGCAGCATCGACATCAGCAGCAGTGACAATAGCTGCAGCGAGGCACAGGCAACACCAGCAGCAGCGACAGCGATATCAGCAGCAGCGACGTAAGCAGAGGCAACACCAGCAGCAGCAACAGCGGTATCAGCAGCAGCGACTTCAGCGGCAGCAGTAACAACAACAGCAGAAGCAGAATTCATCAGCTAAGTCTCATATTTCAAATTGTTTTAAGCCTAATTAAGTAAAAATTAAACTAAGATGTTGTCGGAACAAATAATTAAGCTTATTAGAGGCTCAAGCAGCGATAGCAAGGGAGATTAAAGATTGAAGCTGGTCATTTGACCAGCGATGTAATCCAAAGGTTAGAGACCTTTAAAAACAAAGTTACAGGCAATAATTCTGCACTGTTAACATATGGAGTAGTCGATCATGACTACTATAAGAGACAGCAGTACGAAAAAAAATGATCAAAAATATAGAGGACATACATAAAAAAGTATGTAGAATCAAAAATAATGAAACATTAACGAAAGGGAAGGTAGAAAACCAACTTACAACCAGTGGAGACTGAAACTTTGAAGAAAAATGTTGAGCCCAAAATTGACAATAGCTTAGAAAAGTTATCTGAGGAAATCGACAGAATAGTGGAAAATCTGAAGTCGTATTTAGAGCAAAACCATGCAGAGGTTTGATCAGGCTACACTGGGAGAGTGTAGAATGAGAAAAGGAAAATTGAGTTCCTCAGTAAAAGACTGAGCTCAAAAAATTGAGGAGTATTATCATAGCTATGAAAACAAACGACAACTTCGACAGCCAGATCGAAGATTTGGAATTTGATATTCAAAGCATGTTGAGCAACCTAGAAGTTAGATGCAAACCATAGCTGAAGAAAACAGCATGGATACTAAAGGGCAACGGTAAAAAAGAAGATATCGATTTGCCTGATCTTCCGAAAGTAGAAGTACCCACATTCTCGGGCGAAGAAAAAGAGTGGGACGGCTTTTCACAAATATTTTGTGAATTAATTCATAACAGAGATAGTCTGAGTACATCTCTAAAATTCAATTATTTGAAAAATCGCGATAAAGGGTGAGGCACGGAGTATGGTAGCTCACCTTTAACTGGGCCGCTGGAGAACTGTGCCGCTTGGGAATTGCTGACCAAGCGGTATGAAAATAAGCGAAAAAATTTTTCGGATCAGCTGAATCGTTTACTAGACTTTACTAATGCTAGATCACGATTCAGCGAAACATATTAAATGGTTTTCTGATTCTATAAATGAGTCAATACATTTAATTAAATTAAAGTCACATTTAACAGAAGAAGTTGATGTGGATTTTTTGCGCACATTGTGTTGAAAAAAATTCAACAAAGATACCTTTACAATTATATGAAAGTCATCGCATAAAAAAGGACAAAAGAGATCCAAGCATTGCCAGATGTAATGGATTTTTAGAACAACGGTACACTTCTCTTACACGTCGCAGGATAAAGAGTGGAAACCGTTGAAAAAAAGTAGTGCAACATGGTAAAATAAAAGAAAATTGTCCGCTATGTAAAATGGCAGGACATACCATAATTCACTGCTATAAGTTTAAGGGAATGAGTCCGATAGATAGAGGCCAGTTTATTAAAAAAAACAGCGCCTTTGCACAAAATGCTGTAGGCATGATATGTATAAGAAATGCTTGTCTGAAATTTTATGTGGGATTTGTAAGAAACCTCATCATACGATGCCCATATTCCCTACGAAAAAGAGGGAAAATGTTAACACTTGCTTGACAAAAGAACAAGCTGCTCTTAGCCACAGCACTTATAAAAGTAAGGGCAAGGAATGGTGGCTATCAAAACCTTAGAGCCTCTCATTGATTGTGGGTCGTATTATTATTATCGTAATTATTGTACCATAATTTCAGAAGAAGCTGCGCAAATATTAAACTTAGTACGAAAAAAAGAGCGAACACCGAGGTAAGTGGAGGTCATCTACAGACTTTTTGCACTTCAAAAGTACAAAGTTACTTTATCGGTAAAAACTCGTGATTATAATAAAGGTCCTCTAAATATTGAAGCAATTATTCTTTCCAAAACTGATGAAAGCTTTTACCATTAAAGTCTTTCAATATTGACAAAAACTAAGTGGCAAGATTATGTGTTGGCAGACCCTAACTTTAACAAACCAAGTAGGGTAGATGTAATAATTGGGATAGATTTGTATACCCTCGATTTTAAAAAGACGGAGTAGTAAAAATAGACGGACTACTTGAAAAATACAGAATTTTGATGGATTATATCCGGTTGCACCAAATCAAAAGGTGATAAATTTATTGTGGCGACAACAATTGAAGTTGGGGACTTAGAGCGGTTCTGGGAGTTGGAAAGAAAAAGAATGACGTAGAAGAAGATGTGTGCGAGGAGCATTTCGTGGAAACAACAAGAAGAGATGAGAATGGTAGGTATGTGGTTAAAATACCATTTAAAAAAGAAAAAGGATCTAGGAGATTCAAAATCCCAAGCTATAGCGCGATTTTATAGTTTAGAAAGAAAGCTCTGCAATAATAAAACATTAAAAGAAAATTATCTAAGTTTCATGCATGAATATAAAACTTAGGACATATGGTAGAGTCCAAAGAAGAAGGGAAATATTATTTGCCCCATCAAGGAGTCATAAGAGATTCCAGTCTAACGAAAGGTTGAGGGTGGTTTTCGATGCTTCAGCAAAACCACAAACAATAAAAAGTTTAAATGATATCATGTGGTTTCCAGCTCCAAAAAGATATCTTCGATATTTTTGTGAAATGGCGTAAATGGCCATTTGTAATATCTGCGACATTGAAAATGTAATGGCAAATTAATGTTGATAAAGACGATCAACAATATTTGCATATAATTTGGAGAGATAATCCAAACGAAAAAGTTAAAAGATTAGTAACTTACAACCGTTACGTACGGTACAGCTTCAGCACCCTACTTAGCAACCAGGGTGCTTGTTGCAATAGCAGATAATTGCAAAAATCAAGCAATTAGGGAAATCATAAAGAATGATTTTTATATGGACGACCTGATGACAGGTGCCGACACGATACTGGATGCGAAAAAGCATGTAAAGGAAGTTACCCGAGTTTAATAAGGTTGGGTTTAACTTAAGAAAGTGGATAACAAAATATCCCAGAAATTATAGAAGGCATTAAAGATGACCAAGAAAATAAAGTATTAACCATTGAGGAGAATGAATCCGTCAAAACATTAGGACTACAATGGGAACTGGTTAAAGACGAGTTTAGGTTCAATTTCCACTATGAACCAATTAAGAAAAATAACAAAAAAGAATAGTATTATCTACCTTTAGCCAAGATGTATGACCCCTTAGGCTGGTTGTCCAGTGACACTTTTTCGGAAAATTCTTTAATCACCTCATCTCTATGCTATTTTATTAGCGTTATCATTAAAATTTTCGTTTTTCCTATACTCATGCGTTTGCCCATTGTTTTAATGGTCTAACGTAACCATTTTCAAAGTGTTTAGGTCCAAGCTTAGCGCGCATGCATTCATAAAATTTCTGCCAAGAACCACACCATGACTCATAGATTCGTTCGATACCACGTTCAAAAAAAAAACATTTTATTCCTCCTTTCAAAACATAACATAACATTTTTCCAAATGTTTTCAATTGGCTTCGATTCAGCCCAAAATATGATTCAGAAATTGGCTCCAGGATGGTTTTTGTAGAAATTAAACTTTTCTTAACGAACGATATTGGACTCCCAGAGTCTATGAGGCATGCTGCAATTAATGGTGTTACAATCTTATTGCATAAGAAAATCTTACAGTATCTTACATAATTGTTGTTGGTTACGCATTTTCTCTCCGGGCATTGTCCGACTAGGTGGCCAAATGCCCCACATGCGTAAAGGATCCAGGCTCCCTTTTGGCTTGAAGCAGTCCTTGGCGAAGTGACCACGTGAGTTGCAGTTGGCGCAGCGTAAGCCCTTGTTAGCTGCAGCATCTGCCGAGACTGGTGTGGCATACTGCTTCCGCTGCGGAAGGCGGATTTCCGAGAATGCACGTAGAATTTGCTTCGGATCCGAGAAGCACTGAATGCGAGCCTGATCTCGCCAGCCCGAAAAATTCCATCGATTATCTTTTCCTTCAACTCCTCTGTGTCTATGTTGATGTTTCTAGCCAGCATCATTTTTCTTAAAATATGTGGCAAAATTTTCTTCTGAACGCCATTAACGATTTTGGAATCTGTCTCTTTGTTCTCCTTTGGACAAGGTTGCCCCAAATGCCACGATCAATTGCTCGCACAAGTAATGAGCTGATTCAAGATACGTGCGGGATCTGCATGGAGCCAACTCTGAGCGTTTCCTTTGAAATTAGCAATCAGCAGCATTCGTTTTGTGACGTTGTCCAGTTTGTAGATTTCGGCAATATTCTCCAGCTGTATGACCCAGTTTTTGGCGCACTGTGTCCCATCGAATTCCATAGTCACTTCATTGCCAATGTGAGCGATGTTGCCGAAGATCCCCATATGTTGTTTACATTTGTGTCCTGACGTTTTGCAACACTGTCTGAATCGTAGCCTTTTCCATCACTGTGGTCAATGGTGCTGTTAACATTGGTGCTGTTAGCGCAGCCACTGTTAACTGTGGTGCTGTTAGCGCTGCTTCTGTTATCGATATCGGTAGCTTCGTTGCCCTCGTTGATGACGTCATTGGCTTGGCCGACATGCACGATCTTGTTTATTTCGACATGAATTTTTTTCAGCAAGACTCTGCCTGCATCTATCTCTGCGCGTAATTTCATCAGGGCGTCGTTCTCGGCTTCTACTGCGCTTGGCTGTTCCGTGCATAGTAGAAATTCCTCCTGCATGTCTTGAATCGATGGTGCTGCCTCTTCTACGACTGGCGGCGCCATGGTTGGTGCTTCACCTGCCAACTGCTGCTGCTCCGCTTGGCCGATCGAACCTTCTGGTGGGTCGCCGCGTGCGTTTGGTTGAATTGCGCTAACACGTGCGACCAGTTCGGCTTTCGAGCCTTGGGTTGATAGCCCGAGTCCAGACAGCCACCTTTTAGTTGCACTACCGAGAATTGGTTTAATTCGATGACGCACATTGTGAGTAGGGCCCACTTCTGAGATTGTGAGAGTGAAATAGGATGGACGATTTACTTTTCCGAACACGTCTTTATTCAACTCATCCGCCATTTAGAATGAACGAGCGTCGATCTACATACTTTTTATGTGCCCGTATCTTCGGTATTTTTCTGGGGTGGCCGTACATTTATGGATTCTTAATCTAAGCTAGGGATGCCGTATTGGCTGATATAGGTTGTAATGGGGCTGCCGTACTGAGTGATAGGGGTTATCCTACCACAACTCGGCCATCCTGACTGCTGGATCACCTGATCCACTTAAAGATAAAAAAATTCTATTGTGGCTTACAATTCGTATACTTAGCATATATTACATTTGTTCCTTATATGTATATATATTAGCTTTTATTTCTGTTACCTATCCAGTGTTTTATGTTTTTGATGCTCCAAACACCTTGATATGGGTTACGGGATACTTGAAAACCTTCTACATCTTTTAACAAAAACCTGTCATTTTTTAAAACTTTTTCGATTACATAGGGGCCTTTGTTTTTGGGGATTAATTTTTTAGATGCTCCCACTGTGCAATCAAAATTTTTAACCATCACATAGTCTCCTTCCTTGTACTCCTTAGGTTTCTTTAAGCCCTTGTCATATTGCTTTTTGTTGCACGCTTGAGCTATCTCTATATTTTTTCGCCGCATTATCTCTTAATTCTGTTAGATCTTTGTTTTCTTGTACTTCATTTAACTCTTCTAGTTTTTCTTTTTAATTCGTCTACAATTTTTCCTCTCTGTTCTATGCCGAATAAGAGTTTACAAGGCACTTTCTTTGTGCTCCTGTGCTGTGTGTTATTTAATGCATGTTCTACTTTGTATCACTGCATCCCAATGTATACCCTTTTCTGGTTCTACTAATTTCGCTATCATTGGCCCAAGGCTTCTATTGACTCTTTCCACCATTTGCTTGAGGCGATCCTGTAGCGATTTTAATGTGTTTAATATCAGTCTCTGTCATGAACTCGTCGAATTCGTTTGATGTGAAGCAACTCCCTCGATCTGAAATTATGCTTTTGGGTTTGCTATATGCTCTAAAGTAGTCTTTTAACGAAACGATGACCTCTCGAGTATTCGTTGTTCTTGTTGTATATAAACGCACGAACTTTGTAAAGGCATCAACAACTACTAATATGTGCTTTTTTGATCTACCCGAGTCAACCGGACCGTAATGATCGATGTGGATTAGCTCAAATGGCATATTTCCTTTTGGAATGGAGTGTAAATATCCTTCTTTTCCTGATTTAGGCGAAAACGCAACGCACTTCAAACAATTTTCAATGTGACCGGAACATTTTTCTTTAACGTTTGGAAACCAATAACTTTTGTTAATTATGTTTGTCATTTTGTCTCTACCTATGTGTCCTATTTCGTTGTGATATTTATATAAAACGTGGTCTTCCATTTCTGTTGGAACATAGAATAATAATCTTCCGTCATTACTCTTCCTGTAAACTACACCGTTTCTCATTTCGAAAAGCTTGTGTTCATTTTCTTCTAACTGTTGCTTAATTTTTTGAACTAGCGAACTAGCGATTTTAATGTGTTTAATATCAGTCTCTGTCATGAACTCGTCGAATTCGTTTGATGTGAAGCAACTCCCTCGATCTGAAATTATGCATTTGGGTTTGCTATATGCTCTAAAGTAGTCTTTTAACGAAACGATGACCTCTCGAGTATTCGTTGTTCTTGTTGTATATAAACGCACGAACTTTGTAAAGGCATCAACAACTACTAATATGTGCTTTTTTGATCTACCCGAGTCAACCGGACCGTAATGATCGATGTGGATTAGCTCAAATGGCATATTTCCTTTTGGAATGGAGTGTAAATATCCTTCTTTTCCTGATTTAGGCGAAAACGCAACGCACTTCAAACAATTTTCAATGTGACCGGAACATTTTTCTTTAACGTTTGGAAACCAATAACTTTTGTTAATTATGTTTGTCATTTTGTCTCTACCTATGTGTCCTATTTCGTTGTGATATTTATATAAAACGTGGTCTTCCATTTCTGTTGGAACATAGAATAATAATCTTCCGTCATTACTCTTCCTGTAAACTACACCGTTTCTCATTTCGAAAAGCTTGTGTTCATTTTCTTCTAACTGTTGCTTAATTTTTGAACTTTGTGATCCTTGGCTTGGCAAATAACTAAATTGTCTTCAAACGTATTTGTTTCTACTATAAGAATATTTGTGCATCTGCTCAGCGCATCTACATGTTGCATTCTACTGCCTTCTCTATGGCTCAGCTCAAAATCATAATTTTGCAGCTCTAAAGCCCATCTAGCAATACGCGGGTTGAGTTCAATTTTGTTGAGCGTTAACGTAAGGGAATTGCAATCAGTCACAATCTTGAACCGTTTTCCATATAAATATATGCGAAACCTGCGCAGAGCGTAAATAATTTCCATTGTTCGCTTGGAAAAATAAAAAATTGGATGCAGTTTTCCGTCGTCTTTCTTTTGAAGTAACACTGCCCCGAAGCCAAGAGCGCTTGCATCACAGTGCAGTTCTATCTCGTCTTTATGATTATAAATTGATAAAATGGGTGCCTGCATTAACATTTCCTTCAGCATTGTAAAAACAATTTAATTCGTTTTCACCAAATTGAAATTTGATATCCTTTCTCAAAAGATCGTAAAGCGGTTTGGCAACAGTTGAAAATCTCTTATAAATCTCCTGAAGTAGGAGCATAAGCCGAGAAAACTTTGCACAACCTGTACTTTGTCTGGGATTGGAAAGTTTTTGATTGCTTCTAATCCTCTGTCATCTGCTGTTATACCTTGCCCATTTATTAAAAAACCCCATATTTTGTGTTTGATTGTAAGAACTCACATTTGTCTATTCGCAATTCTAACTTGTTTTTCGCTAATCTAATGAAGACTTCCTTTAGCGTTTCAAAGTGTTCCTGTGTATTTCTGCTGGCAACCATTATGTCGTCCATGTAAACAATAACTTTATCATCTCTAATCAAATCATCGAATATCTTGTTAACGAACCTTTGAAATACTGCTAATGCCGTTTTCAGACCCTGCGGCATTCTGAGGAACTCGAATTGTCCTAAAGGTGTCACGAACGATGTATATTTAATCGATTCCTCATTAACAAACACATGAAAGTAACCATTTTTGAGGTCAAGCTTCGTAAAGATCTTTTTGTTGGCTAGTTTGTCGAGCAAATCATCGATGAGGGGTATGGGATAGTTGTCCTTAATCAAAGTCTTGTTAAGTTTTCTAAAATCTATACATAACCTTAAGTCCCCTGTTTTCTTTTTAACCAATACGATAGGGGAAGCGTATTCGGAATCACTTGGTCGTATTATCCCGTTCTTTAAATATTCGTCTAATAATTTTTGCAGTTTATCTTTTTCGCTATATATTTTTCGCCTTGGAGCACAGCTAAACGGTTTTGATTTTTCTAAATTAAGTTTTATCTCGCATTTAACTAAAGGTTCCTTTGGCCTTACAGTGTTTACATAATAGTCTTCGATGGTTTGCCTTAGTTGACATTTTAGCTCATGACTTATATTTTCTCCGCAGATGTAATCGACTTTTTCATCTTCCAAATAATTGATATTAAAAATGTCTGGAGCAATGACTTCATTGTATGTGTCCTCAGCTTTGCTACTAACGATTTCATCAGTAACGACCGCATCGTCACTTATCGAAGTACCTGTTTCACTTATATAACTGATTGGTCTGGTATGATCGATCAAATTTTCAGTACCTGCTTTACTAACTACTTCCGTAACAATTTCACTATCCTTGCTAACGTCTTCACTAACAATTTTATTATCATCGTTACTAACGGTATAACTAACAATTTCATCAATCTTTTTACTAATTGTGTCACTAACAGTCTTATCAATCTCTTTACTAACGGTATCACTAACAATTTCATCAATCTCTTTATTAACGGTATCACTAACAATTTCATCAACTTTGGCTTCTTTAATCACCTCATCTCTAACTATTTTATTAGCGTTATCATTAAACTTTTCGTTTTTCCTATACTCATGCGTTTACCCATTGTTTTAATGGTCTAACGTAACCATTTTCAAAGTGTTTAGGTCCAAGCTTAGCGCGCATGCATTCATAAAATTTCTGCCAAGAACCACACCATGACTCATAGATTCGTTCGATACCACGTTCAAATGAAAAAAACATTTTATTCCTCCTTTCAAAACATAACATAACATTTTTCCAAATGTTTTCAATTGGCTTCGATTCAGCCCAAAATATGATTCAGAAATTGGCTCCAGGATGGTTTTTGTAGAAATTAAACTTTTCTTAACGAACGATATTGGACTCCCAGAGTCTATGAGGCATGCTGCAATTAATGGTGTTACAATCTTATTGCATAAGAAAATCTTACAGTATCTTACATAATTGTTGTTGGTTACGCATTTTCTCTCCGGGCATTGTCCGACTAGGTGGCCAAATGCCCCACATGCGTAGCAGGATCCAGGCTCCCTTTTTGGCTTGAAGCAGTCCTTGGCGAAGTGACCACGTGAGTTGCAGTTGGCGCAGCGTAAGCCCTTGTTAGCTGCAGCATCTGCCGAGACTGGTGTGGCATACTGCTTCCGCTGCGGAAGGCGGATTTCCGAGAATGCACGTAGAATTTGCTTCGGATCCGAGAAGCACTGAATGCGAGCCTGATCTCGCCAGCCCGAAGCCGGAATTCCATCGATTATCTTTTCCTTCAACTCCTCTGTGTCTATGTTGATGTTTCTAGCCAGCATCATTTTTTCTTAAAAATATGTGGCAAAATTTTCTTCTGAACGCCATTAACGATTTTGGAATCTGTCTCTTTGTTCTCCTTTGGACAAGGTTGCCCCAAATGCCACGATCAATTGCTCGCACAAGTAATGAGCTGATTCCAAGATACGTGCGGGATCTGCATGGAGCCAACTCTGAGCGTTTCCTTTGAGCTTAGCAATCAGCAGCATTCGTTTTGTGACGTTGTCCAGTTTGTAGATTTCGGCAATATTCTCCAGCTGTATGACCCAGTTTTTGGCGCACTGTGTCCCATCGAATTCCATAGTCACTTCCTTTGCCAATGTGAGCGATGTTGCCGAAGATCCCCATATGTTGTTTACATTTGTGTCCTGACGTTTTGCAACACTGTCTGAATCGTAGCCTTTTCCATCACTGTGGTCAATGGTGCTGTTAACATTGGTGCTGTTAGCGCAGCCACTGTTAACTGTGGTGCTGTTAGCGCTGCTACTGTTATCGATATCGGTAGCTTCGTTGCCCTCGTTGATGACGTCATTGGCTTGGCCGACATGCACGATCTTGTTTATTTCGTCATGAATTTTTTTCAGCAAGACTCTGCCTGCATCTATCTCTGCGCGTAATTTCATCAGGGCGTCGTTCTCGGCTTCTACTGCGCTTGGCTGTTCCGTGCATAGTAGAAATTCCTCCTGCATGTCTTGAATCGATGGTGCTGCCTCTTCTACGACTGGCGGCGCCATGGTTGGTGCTTCACCTGCCAACTGCTGCTGCTCCGCTTGGCCGATCGAACCTTCTGGTGGGTCGCCGCGTGCGTTTGGTTGAATTGCGCTAACACGTGCGACCAGTTCGGCTTTCGAGCCTTGGGTTGATAGCCCGAGTCCAGACAGCCACCTTTTTAGTTGCACTACCGAGAATTGGTTTAATTCGATGACGCACATTGTGAGTAGGGCCCACTTCTGAGATTGTGAGAGTGAAATAGGATGGACGATTTACTTTTCCGAACACGTCTTTATTCAACTCATCCGCCATTTAGAATGAACGAGCGTCGATCTACATACTTTTTATGTGCCCGTATCTTCGGTATTTTTCTGGGGTGGCCGTACATTTATGGATTCTTAATCTAAGCTAGGGATGCCGTATTGGCTGATATAGGTTGTAATGGGGCTGCCGTACTGAGTGATAGGGGTTATCCTACCACAACTCGGCCATCCTGACTGCTGGATCACCTGATCCACTTAAAGATAAAAAAATTCTATTGTGGCTTACAATTCGTATACTTAGCATATATTACATTTGTTCCTTATATGTATATATATTAGCTTTTATTTCTGTTACCTATCCAGTGTTTTATGTTTTTGATGCTCCAAACACCTTGATATGGGTTACGGGATACTTGAAAACCTTCTACATCTTTTAACAAAAACCTGTCATTTTTTAAAACTTTTTCGATTACATAGGGGCCTTTGTTTTTGGGGATTAATTTTTTAGATGCTCCCACTGTGCAATCAAAATTTTTAACCATCACATAGTCTCCTTCCTTGTACTCCTTAGGTTTCTTTAAGCCCTTGTCATATTGCTTTTTGTTGCACGCTTGAGCTATCTCTATATTTTTCGCCGCATTATCTCTTAATTCTGTTAGATCTTTGTTTTCTTGTACTTCATTTAACTCTTCTAGTTTTTCTTTTAATTCGTCTACAATTTTTCCTCTCTGTTCTATGCCGAATAAGAGTTTACAAGGCACTTTCTTTGTGCTCCTGTGCTGTGTGTTATTTAATGCATGTTCTACTTTGTCTATCACTGCATCCCAATGTATACCCTTTTCTGGTTCTACTAATTTCGCTATCATTGGCCCAAGGCTTCTATTGACTCTTTCCACCATTTGCTTGAGGCGATCCTGTAGCGATTTTAATGTGTTTAATATCAGTCTCTGTCATGAACTCGTCGAATTCGTTTGATGTGAAGCAACTCCCTCGATCTGAAATTATGCATTTGGGTTTGCTATATGCTCTAAAGTAGTCTTTTAACGAAACGATGACCTCTCGAGTATTCGTTGTTCTTGTTGTATATAAACGCACGAACTTTGTAAAGGCATCAACAACTACTAATATGTGCTTTTTTGATCTACCCGAGTCAACCGGACCGTAATGATCGATGTGGATTAGCTCAAATGGCATATTTCCTTTTGGAATGGAGTGTAAATATCCTTCTTTTCCTGATTTAGGCGAAAACGCAACGCACTTCAAACAATTTTCAATGTGACCGGAACATTTTTCTTTAACGTTTGGAAACCAATAACTTTTGTTAATTATGTTTGTCATTTTGTCTCTACCTATGTGTCCTATTTCGTTGTGATATTTATATAAAACGTGGTCTTCCATTTCTGTTGGAACATAGAATAATAATCTTCCGTCATTACTCTTCCTGTAAACTACACCGTTTCTCATTTCGAAAAGCTTGTGTTCATTTTCTTCTAACTGTTGCTTAATTTTTTGAACTTTGTGATCCTTGGCTTGGCAAATAACTAAATTGTCTTCAAACGTATTTGTTTCTACTATAAGAATATTTGTGCATCTGCTCAGCGCATCTACATGTTGCATTCTGCTGCCTTCTCTATGGCTCAGCTCAAAATCATAATTTTGCAGCTCTAAAGCCCATCTAGCAATACGCGGGTTGAGTTCAATTTTGTTGAGCGTTAACGTAAGGGAATTGCAATCAGTCACAATCTTGAACCGTTTTCCATATAAATATATGCGAAACCTGCGCAGAGCGTAAATAATTTCCATTGTTCGCTTGGAAAAATAAAAAATTGGATGCAGTTTTCCGTCGTCTTTCTTTTGAAGTAACACTGCCCCGAAGCCAAGAGCGCTTGCATCACAGTGCAGTTCTATCTCGTCTTTATGATTATAAATTGATAAAATGGGTGCCTGCATTAACATTTCCTTCAGCATTGTAAAGCAATTTAATTCGTTTTCACCAAATTGAAATTTGATATCCTTTCTCAAAAGATCGTAAAGCGGTTTGGCAACAGTTGAGAAATCTCTTATAAATCTCCTGAAGTAGGAGCATAAGCCGAGAAAACTTTGCACAACCTGTACTTTGTCTGGGATTGGAAAGTTTTTGATTGCTTCTAATCCTCTGTCATCTGCTGTTATACCTTGCCCATTTATTAAAAACCCCAGATATTTTATGTTTGATTGTAAGAACTCACATTTGTCTATTCGCAATTCTAACTTGTTTTTCGCTAATCTAATGAAGACTTCCTTTAGCGTTTCAAAGTGTTCCTGTGTATTTCTGCTGGCAACCATTATGTCGTCCATGTAAACAATAACTTTATCATCTCTAATCAAATCATCGAATATCTTGTTAACGAACCTTTGAAATACTGCTGATGCCGTTTTCAGACCCTGCGGCATTCTGAGGAACTCGAATTGTCCTAAAGGTGTCACGAACGATGTATATTTAATCGATTCCTCATTAACAAACACATGAAAGTAACCATTTTTGAGGTCAAGCTTCGTAAAGATCTTTTTGTTGGCTAGTTTGTCGAGCAAATCATCGATGAGGGGTATGGGATAGTTGTCCTTAATCAAAGTCTTGTTAAGTTTTCTAAAATCTATACATAACCTTAAATCCCCTGTTTTCTTTTTAACCAATACGATAGGGAAAGCGTATTCGGAATCACTTGGTCGTATTATCCCGTTCTTTAAATATTCGTCTAATAATTTTTGCAGTTTATCTTTTTCGCTATATGACAGTCGCCTTGGAGCACAGCTAAACGGTTTTGATTTTTCTAAATTAAGTTTTATCTCGCATTTAACTAAAGGTTCCTTTGGCCTTACAGTGTTTACATAATAGTCTTCGATGGTTTGCCTTAGTTGACATTTTAGCTCATGACTTATATTTTCTCCGCAGATGTAATCGACTTTTTCATCTTCCAAATAATTGATATTAAAAATGTCTGGAGCAATGACTTCATTGTATGTGTCCTCAGCTTTGCTACTAACGATTTCATCAGTAACGACCGCATCGTCACTTATCGAAGTACCTGTTTCACTTATATGACTGATTGGTCTGGTATGATCGATCAAATTTTCAGTACCTGCTTTACTAACTACTTCCGTAACAATTTCACTATCCTTGCTAACGTCTTCACTAACAATTTTATTATCATCGTTACTAACGGTATAACTAACAATTTCATCAATCTTTTTACTAATTGTGTCACTAACAGTCTTATCAATCTCTTTACTAACGGTATCACTAACAATTTCATCAATCTCTTTATTAACGGTATCACTAACAATTTCATCAACTTTGGCTTCTTTAATCACCTCATCTCTAACTATTTTATTAGCGTTATCATTAAACTTTTCGTTTTTCCTATACTCATGCGTTTGCCCATTGTTTTAATGGTCTAACGTAACCATTTTCAAAGTGTTTAGGTCCAAGCTTAGCGCGCATGCATTCATAAAATTTCTGCCAAGAACCACACCATGACTCATAGATTCGTTCGATACCACGTTCAAATGAAAAAAACATTTTATTCCTCCTTTCAAAACATAACATAACATTTTTCCAAATGTTTTCAATTGGCTTCGATTCAGCCCAAAATATGATTCAGAAACTGGCTCCAGGATGGTTTTTGTAGAAATTAAACTTTTCTTAACGAACGATATTGGACTCCCAGAGTCTATGAGGCATGCTGCAATTAATGGTGTTACTATCTTATTGCATAAGAAAATCTTACAGTATCTTACATAATTGTTGTTGGTTACGCTTTTTCTCTCCGGGCATTGTCCGACTAGGTGGCCAAATGCCCCACATGCGTAGCAGGATCCAGGCTCCCTTTTTGGCTTGAAGCAGTCCTTGGCGAAGTGACCACGTGAGTTGCAGTTGGCGCAGCGTAAGCCCTTGTTAGCTGCAGCATCTGCCGAGACTGGTGTGGCATACTGCTTCCGCTGCGGAAGGCGGATTTCCGAGAATGCACGTAGAATTTGCTTCGGATCCGAGAAGCACTGAATGCGAGCCTGATCTCGCCAGCCCGAAGCCGGAATTCCATCGATTATCTTTTCCTTCAACTCCTCTGTGTCTATGTTGATGTTTCTAGCCAGATTCATTTTTTCTTAAAAATATGTGGCAAAATTTTCTTCTGAACGCCATTGACGATTTTGGAATCTGTCTCTTTGTTCTCCTTTGGACAAGGTTGCCCCAAATGCCACGATCAATTGCTCGCACAAGTAATGAGCTGATTCCAAGATACGTGCGGGATCTGCATGGAGCCAACTCTGAGCGTTTCCTTTGAGCTTAGCAATCAGCAGCATTCGTTTAGTGACGTTGTCCAGTTTGTAGATTTCGGCAATATTCTCCAGCTGTATGACCCAGTTTTTGGCGCACTGTGTCCCATCGAATTCCATAGTCACTTCCTTTGCCAATGTGAGCGATGTTGCCGAAGATCCCCATATGTTGTTTACATTTGTGTCCTGACGTTTTGCAACACTGTCTGAATCGTAACCTTTTCCATCACTGTGGTCAATGGTGCTGTTAACATTGGTGCTGTTAGCGCAGCCACTGTTAACTGTGGTGCTGTTAGCGCTGCTACTGTTATCGATATCGGTAGCTTCGTTGCCCTCGTTGATGACGTCATTGGCTTGGCCGACATGCACGATCTTGTTTATTTCGTCATGAATTTTTTTTCAGCAAGACTCTGCCTGGCCTGGCGGCGCCATGGTTGGTGCTTCACCTGCCAACTGCTGCTGCTCCGCTTGGCCGATCGAACCTTCTGGTGGGTCGCCGCGTGCGTTTGGTTGAATTGCGCTAACACGTGCGACCAGTTCGGCTTTCGAGCCTTGGGTTGATAGCCCGAGTCCAGACAGCCACCTTTTTAGTTGCACTACCGAGAATTGGTTTAATTCGATGACGCACATTGTGAGTAGGGCCCACTTCTGAGATTGTGAGAGTGAAATAGGATGGACGATTTACTTTTCCGAACACGTCTTTATTCAACTCATCCGCCATTTAGAATGAACGAGCGTCGATCTACATACTTTTTATGTGCCCGTATCTTCGGTATTTTTCTGGGGTGGCCGTACATTTATGGATTCTTAATCTAAGCTAGGGATGCCGTATTGGCTGATATAGGTTGTAATGGGGCTGCCGTACTGAGTGATAGGGGTTATCCTACCACATAATGAAAGAGGTAAACTCTAACAAGTTCTTGGTGGTTGATCACCGCCTTATAAATCCATGCTGAGTTGGAGATATAAGTGACTTGCAGAGATGTTGCAAGTGCGGAGTTAAAACCTTCTCAAACATTTTAGGAATAGCGGATAACTTTGCTATACCTCTATAATTTTTTGCATCAGACTTGCTACCTTTTTTATGGAGAGGAATTATAAACGATTCCTTCCAGATCGGGGGGAAGCAAGAGGAATCAATGGACAGGGTGAATAGTTTAAGCAAGGGTCCACACAGTGCCTCGACGCAGTACCTGAGTACACAACCTGGAACCCCGTCTGGACCCGGTGAAAACACCGGCTTAACTAGTCGAAGTTCATGAAGTAAGGAACATTCATTTAACAAGGGACTGAAAATGCCGTTTGACCTCTGTAAATCGTATGGGTACGGATGACCAGAGAAGCTTTCCTCAGAATAGGTGGTTTGGAAAAATTGGACAAAAAGATCGGCAATTGCCTGATCATTATTTGCCGACGTATTACGAAATGATAGCGAGGATGGGTGTGCGGACGTTCTACGCTTACTGTTTACGAAGCAGTAAAACTGTTTAGGGTCCTGAGGGTCCTCATGATCCTGCATCGAGATAGGTAGTTCTTATAGCATTGAGCATTAAGAACTGAAAAGTTTGACCGAGCTATTACATAGCGAGAGTGAGAAGTAGGAGAACCAACTTCTTGAAATTTTTTTATAAAGTCTTGATTTGAAGTTTTTTAGACTGGATAACTCTTTGGTAAACCAAGGGGGTTTTCCAGATCTAATCGGACAAGAAAGTGGGACACAAGAATCAAAAAATGTGCCAAGAGCATTGTAAACGAGGGGGAACGTTGTGAGTTGCTGCTGCGACCGCAACTCTACATTTATACCCGATACATAGTCAGTACACATACACTTGTAACAGTGAGTTCTGCAGTGAAAAATTACAAATAGTTTTGTAGCAGTGAGAGCTCTACAGTCAGGTCTAATAGTCTCTGAGATCTGTGGATGCCACAGATTTTCGTCCTTTGCGGGGGCGGAAGGGGGTGGGGCGACATTTTGAAACAAACCTGTCAAGGTCCGATATCCTAGGAATGTGGATACAAAATTTGGTTGCTCTAGCTCTTATAGTCTCTGAGATATAGGCGCTAATGTTTTGCGCTAAGCAACGCCGGCTATGATACGTGTGTGTTAGAGAGAGACAGGGCGAGAAAAAATGAAATTGTTTTCTTCATACTGGCTATAATAATAATACGATCCGATTCAAATTCAGCAGTCTAGAAGATATGATTATTCCCTACGATTTTGCGTTTTTGGTTTTCTCGTATCTTTAAAATTGTGGATGCCACAGATGTTCGTCTTTTTGTGGGGGCGGAAGTGGGCGGGGCGAAGTTTTGAAATACAATTGTAACAGTGACATATCACAGAAGTCTGGATACAAAACGTCGTTGCTCTAGCTCTTATAGTCTTTGAGCACTAGGCGCTGATAGGGACGGACAGACGGACGGACGGACGGACGGACGGACAGACAGACATGGCTCAATCGACTCGGCTATTGATGCTGATCAAGAATATATGTACTTTATGGGGTCGGAAACGCTTACTTCTGGACGTTACACACATCCATTTTCACCACAAATCTATTATACCCCAATACTCATTTTGAGTATCGGGTATAAAAATGTTTGTGCCTTTTATGACATCAGTACACAAGTACAAAGCGGACCAATCAAAATCCCTAATGAGGTTATTAAGCTTCGCAAACGCGGCTTTACGAAAGCAGCGGACACGTTCAGGTAGCCTACTCGACCGATCCAACACAGTTGGTCCTATATCTAGCGACACTTCGAAAGTGGGATGGTTAACAACACTATGGTCGGATCCGATACAAAGCATAGATCAAGCAATCGATCCAAGGAATTTTTCACATGATTGACTTGAGATAGGGACAGGTCAAGCAAGCCGTCAACAAAGTCGTGTCGTGACATGGGCATAGACTAGACATACTAGACTCGTTTACCGAAGACCAAACAGTTCCTGGCAAGTTGAAGTCACCAAGTACTATTGGTTATGAATTAGTGGACTGTATAATCTTTTAATATATTGAGCTTATTTATTTACATATATTGGTTATTTAATATGGGTGGTTATGTTACACATGTATATGAATAGCGGGGGGTGTCTATGATGCGGCGGTATAAACTATGCGTGCGGTTGGTTTCATCTAGAGATTTCAATTAACTTCCACCCCACAAAAGGGAATTGAAAGATCAGGCGATGCGACGGTCCAATGCAAAACGGTACACATCGTTGTATGCGTGTGCAGCTGCGGGCTTTAGCTATACGTGTGAGAACATTACAGCTATGTTTTGGACACGAGCAATAACAACACAGCTATGCGCGTAAAAATAGTTACTTAAGCGGTGCAATACAATCATGAGCGTATGAATAGGGCAGTTGTAATATACATGAACATTGAACTAAAAACTACGAGGCTCATTTCTCAACATACCGGCCCCCCTGAACGACTGTTCAGAACAAGGGAAGCACAGCAAGTTTGGTAATAGGTCTCTTGTAAACTCCTCGGGCTGTTTTGACGGTGACCACTCGAACCCTCTCGTGTTGGCCAGGATGAGCTTCGGTGATTCGCCCAAGCAGCCACTTGCTAGGCGGTTGATTCGGCTCCTTCAGTACCACAAGAGTGTCCACGGTTATTTCGTTGGACTCCTGCTGCCATTTCGTGCGCGGTTGCAAGAAAGTAAGGTATTCCAGACTCGAACGTTTCCAGAATCCTTGAACATTGGCTTGCAGTTGTCTCCAACGCTGCAGTCTGTTAATGTTGACGTCTAACAAGGACGGCTCCGGCACCGACATGTGAGGTTGACCTGTAAGAAAATGAGCGGGGGTAAGGGGATCCAAGCTGTGATCGCTGGGCGCGCACAGTGGGCGAGAGTTGAGTAAACCTTCAATCTGAGTTAAAATTGTTGAATATTCCTCGAAAGTCAACGCACTGCTACCAATTACTCGGCGAAGGTGGAGTTTGATAGATCGTACGCCTGTTTCCCAAAGACCTCCAAAATGCGGGGCAGACGGCGGAATGAAGTGCCAGTTGATGTCCTGACTCGTCAGATTAGCAATTTCCTCGTCTTGACTTTGAGATATAGCTATCCGTTGCATCTCCGTTAGTTCCTTTCTGGCTCCATGGAATTTTGTGCCATTGTCTGAGTACAAATCGGATATCGGGCTACGTCGAGACCAAAACCGTTTGAAAGCGGCGATAAATGCAGGAGTCGTCAAATCACTGACGAGCTCGATATGAATTGCTTTGGTGGACAGACAAACAAGGATGGCAAACCAAGCTTTGCCAAACTTCGGTGTCCGACCTGCTGATGTCTTGACGGTAACTGGTCCAGCGTAATCCAATCCAGAATGTAGAAAGCAGCGGGTGGGCTGAACGCGAAAGGCGGGAAGATCAGCCATGAGTTGTGTGCTCGTTCCTTTGCGCTGGAGGAAACATATCTTGCAGTTGAATACAATTTTGCGGACTATGTTACGGGCTCCAAGGATCCAATACTTCTGTCTCAACGTGTGAAACATAAATTCGACTCCAGCGTGTAACGATTTGACGTGCTGGTGTCTAGCTAGTAAAACAGCGTCTGGTGATTCCTTTGGAAGAAGTATGGGATGTTTTGAATCATAAGAAGCCATCGAATTGCCAATGCGTCCTCCTACGCGCATTATTCCTTGGTCGACAACAAATGGAGTGTAGTGAATCAGCTTGGATTTTTGAGAAAGTGGTTGTCCAGTGCTTAGCTGTTTGTACTCCACTTGGAAGAACTCCATCTGGACATGTTTGATTACCCTAGAGCGGACATATTTAAGCTCCCATGACGATAAAAACGATGGCATGCGGTCCTTGCAACGAAGACGATGTACAAAACGACAGCAATAGCTAAGTGTCCGCAAGAGATGTGACCAGGAGGAAGCTTTGTTGATCATACAGTTAAGATCATTTCCTTCATCGGAAATGTGTAGATTAACTTGGGGCTTGACCTTTACTTCCATCCGCTCAGCGTCCCCAGTCGACAGTGCGAACTTTGCCTTAGCAGGTGGCCAAGTGCGACGTGAATGGGAAAGCCACGGTGGTCCATTCCACCACAGTTGGTGTTCTACAAGCTCCTTTGGTAGAAGTCCGCTTGATGCACAGTCCGCGGGATTGTCCCCAGTGCGAATGTGCTGCAAGCAGCTACGTGGACAAGCTTCCAGAATCCCAGCAGTGCGATTGCCAACATAAGTGTTCCAAGTCCGTGGGTGTGATGAGAGCCAATGCAGTCCAATTTCTGAGTCGGACCAACACGAAGTACTGGAAATAGCAAGAGTTAGAGCTTGCGGCAATGTGGACCCCATCGGCGGAGCAGAATCCTTGCTCTGATGTTGGACGATGTACACGCCATCGTTTCTGCGGGTGTGCGTATGAACGAAGTGTTTCTCAGCGGGCTCACTAGCATCGGTGGTAACGTTACTTGCTTTAACTTGTTCCCTATCCATGATCGATCGAACTAAAGAGTCCAGATCCTCGTGAGAGTGATGTGCTAGTGCGTGGGTGTAAGCATCACTACTGAGATGGTAGCTGCCTGTAATGACCTAACCAAAATTAGTATAAAGTGCAATAGGATATTCTAAGCCAAACTCTTTGCGTTTTCCAGTGTAAATGTTCCAAAGTTGATCAGCTCCTAAAATCACGTCAATTTTGCCCGGTTTACCAAATGTATGGTCCGCTAAGGGTAAATCACGAATCTCTTCCCACATCGGAGTGTTCGACTCGATCCGCTGGGCTGGAATTGAGGACGTTAAAGTGTTTATAATCAGACCTGTTACCACCACTGAGGCTAAGCTTGTGCGGGAGAGCAGCGAGAATGTGGTGCGACCTCTAGTAACCCCAGCAGGATTTGCGCCTAGACCAACCACTGGTATACGAGCATGCTTGCGCGGCAATCCGATTCGTTGAATAAATGACTCGCCGACCATCATTATAGTTGAACCAGTATCCAGCAATATCCTGCAGGTTGTCTCGTTGCCCCAGGAGTCGACTATAGTTTCCAAAATCGTTGGCAATATAGCGTGACCATTGGCCCCGAATTCCCTCTCCAATGTATGGTGGCTGACCACGGCAGGATCAGCATCCGCAGCGAACTTAGACGAGCGGAAGGTTGAGTCAGCGGATGTATTGACAGCAGCGGAAACCGGGACAGAGCGTATATCCTCTGGATGGACAAGAGTGTGGTGCCTCAACTTAAAAAGACGGCACGTGTTTATGGAATTACATCTATTTACTTGATGAGATCGGCTTAGACAATTGAAGCACAACAAATTTTATCGATTGCGAACGTGCGGCGATCCACAACATCAAGAGCCTTGAATTGAGTACACGCATAAATAATGTGTTGCCCGTGACAATATACACAATCACGAACATGCGACTTTGGCAAGTCCGCATGATGAGAAACTCCATGACGTCTATCCAGCACCGTGTGTGTATCCTGGAGTAGCTGTGGATCTTGACAAGACTCAAGTGCATCGCAACGGGCGAAGACAAAGCCGAACAGGTCATTTATGGTCACATTTTCCTTGCACGATTCACTGGAGGTGGCCCAAGCTTCCTTGCATTCAGGGTCTAGTTTTGAGAGCAAGATATAGATCAGCCACACATCGCGGCTGTCGCATCTCAGCGCATGTAGACCACGTATACTTTCGTCGGCGGTGTCGACTATTTTACGCAACTCGGCAATGTTTGAACCCTTTCTGCAACGAAAGAAAGTTTTGAATGAACGAACGAGCAATCAGTGACTTCTTGTTATAGCGATTTTCGAGCCTCTCCCATGCGTCCTGGTAATTGGCATCCGATACAGGAATATGTTTTATCAGAGACAACGCTTCACCATCCAGATAGGATTTCAAATAATTAAACTTTTGGCACTTGGACAGACTACTCTTCTTGTCGACTGCACTTAAGAACAAGTCACTAAACTGACACCAATCCTCGTATCTGCCCAAAAACGTCGGAATGCGTATTTTCTCGAACTGCAGCTCTGTGGTTCCCGATGAGTCCCGAATCCTCTCCAGAAGTTGAGTTTGTCCCTCAAATAAGCGTTCCACAGTGTTTGATAGCAGTAGATTTGAGTTGTCGTGCTCATTATCGTGACTGCTCCGGTCACGTATGGCTTCAGTGAAAATACTATGCGCACTAAAGAACCTTTTCTCATATTCGGGGATATCCAAATCCGGATCCACGTATTCATCTTCATCATTATATTGGACCAGCTCTTCAGAGAGCTCCACAAAGCGGTTGAAAGTTGCAACCAGTCGGTCCAACTTGTGCTCTTATGTTTGCACAGAAGTACATGACTGTACAAACTCTTGAGCCTCCGTAGCCACACAAGTTAGTTGGGATTTGCAGGCACCACGTTGCTGAATTAGACGATGCACTAGGGCCTTCATGGCAAACAGCGGTTAACGATATCACTCAATATGTATATAAAATAAACTCAAACGCGGAAATCCGGCTCGAAGGACCAAAATTTGCTATGGTTATGAATTAGTGGACTGTATAATCTTTTAATATATTGAGCTTATTTATTTACATATATTGGTTATTTAATATGGGTGGTTATGTTACACATGTATATGAATAGCGGGGGGTGTCTATGATGCGGCGGTATAAATTATGCGTGCGGTTGGTTTCATCTAGAGATTTCGACTAACTTCCACCCCACAAAAGAAGTCGAGCCAAAAGGGAATTGAAAGATCAGGCGATGCGACGGTCCAATGCAAAACGGTACACATCGTTGTATGCGTGTGCAGCTGCGGGCTTTAGCTATACGTGTGAGAACATTACAGCTATGTTTTGGACACGAGCAATAACAACACAGCTATGCGCGTAAAAATAGTTACTTAAGCGGTGCAATACAATCATGAGCGTATGAATAGGGCAGTCGTAATATACATGAACATTGAACTAAAAACTACGAGGCTCATTTCTCAACAACTATCATACGATCTTTATCAGATAGCGAGGAAGAAACAGCGGTTAAAGCGGACAAGTGCTGCTCATAAATTGAATAATCGAAGAAGGTGGGATATACGAGCAAGTAATGAATATAGCGAAAGCGGGAAGAATCAGTTGGCTTCAGTCCGCGTCTGCCTCATAAAAGTTACCATGTCTTTCTCCACCGCACGGAATGCCTGGCAACTTTAATGCAAACCATTACGGTTGATATGTCATCACCCACAAGGCCAGAAAATCCAGCGCATTTTGCGTGCCCTACGCTGTCGCAGAGCCAGCAGGGGATAATCGGCTGATCGTGGGTGATCTGCTTAATGCATGATTTTTTGGAGCAGACCACAGCGAATTCCATTTTAATTATAAAAAAATCAACTATTTAAAATTCCAAAACAAATTGGTATCAGACCAATGTGCCAGACAAACGCTCAAAGCGGAATTAGTAAAAAGAGAGCGGGGAGGAGAGCGGTTATATCGAGAGCTACTAAACAGAGAGTTCAGAAAGTTAAAAGAGCGAGAGAGAAAGAACAGTTGTTTGGATAATAGGGAGAGAGTGATAGTTAAAGCAAAGGGTACGAGATAAAGAGCGGGCGTGAGCGTACTTACAGAAAGCAACACACAAACACACGATTAACCAACGCACAGAATTAATTTCAAAATCAAACTTTTAATAATAACAATAGACATGCACTCGCGTTATAGGGCAGATTTTCTACTGTAGGTTAAATGAGGATTTTAATCGATTTTAATTGAAACGAGGGGGAACGTTGTGAGTTGCTGGTGCGACCGCAACTCTACATTTATACCCGATACATACATAGTCAGTATGGGTTCATTTAAAGACAAAGAGTGCGTGCGAGAGAGACAGAAAATCAGTCAGAACGTGTCGACGGGCGCTGCGTAGCCACTGCAAATTATTTGTTACTTTTAGCTATAATAATAATCCGATCTGATTCGGATTAGGCAAGATTCGGCAATCTGGTAGATATGGCTATTCTCTATGATTGTGCGTTTTTAATTTTCTCCTATCTTCAAAATTGTGGTTGCCACAGATTTTCGTTGTTTATGGCTGCGGAAGGGGGTGGGGCGAAATTTTGAAACACACTTGTAGCAGTGAGCTCTCTGAGCAAAAAGAAATACACTTGTAACAGTGAGTTCTGCAGTGAAAAATTACAAATAGATTTGTAGCAGTGAGAGCTCGACAGTCAGGTCTGATAGTCTCTGAGATCTGTGGATGCTCCAGATTTTCGTCCTTTGCGGGGGCGGAAGGGGGCGAGGCGAAATTTTAATAACAACTCGTCAAGGTCTGATATTTCAGGAGTGTGGATACCAAATTTGGTTGCTCTAGCTCTTATAGTCTCTGAGATCTAGGAACTCATATTTAGCAATAGGCAAAGCCGGCTATGATACGTGTGTGTTAGACAGAGACAGGGCGAGAAAAAATGAAATTGTTTTCTTCATTCTGACTATAATAATGATGCGATCCAATTCAGATTCTGCAGTCTAGAAGATAAATTTATTCTCTACGATTCTGCGTTTTTGGTTTTCTCGTATCTTTAAAATTGTGGATGCCACAGATTTTCGTTTTTTGTGGGGGCGCAAGTGGGCGGGGCCAAGTTTTGAAATACAATTGTAACAGTGACATATCACAGAAGTCTGGATACAAAATGTCGTTGCTCTAGCTCTTATAGTCTTTGAGCACTAGGCGCTAATAGGGACGGACAGACGGACGGACGGACGGACGGACAGACAGACATGGCTCAATCGACTCGGCTATTGATGCTGATCAAGAATATATTTACTTTATGGGGTCGGAAACGCTTCCTTCTGGGCGTTACACACATCCACTTTCACCACAAATGTAATATACCCCAATACTCATTTTGAGTATCGGGTATAAAAACACCGGCTGTATTTGCAAAATAAAAGGAAAAGAAGCGGAGCGTAAAACAAAAACACGTCTGGTCACTACAAAGAGATCGAACGAATCGATCGAACGACTCCTAGGCCGCAGTCGCTTGCGTCTGTTTGGAGTATGAATGTTTTCCTGAAGTCTGGGCATGCCAATATTTCTTTTGGAAAAAGTGGTATTTTGCTGCGTTAATGCGCAGGTTTGCTGTCCTTAGCCGTTCAAATACCGTTTTTAGTTTCTGCATGTGTTCAACTTTCGTCCGCCCAATTACGATTATGTCGTCTAGGTATGCGAAAGCGAATGGTTCTATGTCCGGTCCGATTACCGAGTCTAGGGCCCTATGAAACGTAGCAGGTGCTGTTGTGAGTCCGAATGGCATGACCTTCCATTGGTACAATCCTCGCCCGGGCGCTGTAAAGGCTGTGTAGTGTCGGCTCTGTTTTTCCATTGTGATTTGCCAATACCCTGACTTTAAATCGAGCGTGCTAATGTATTTAGCCTCTTTAAGCTGATTTAGAATAAAGTCCATCCGTATTAATAGGTATGCATTCTTCTCTGTATTTTCGTTAAACAGTCGGTAGTCCACGCAGACCCTCCAATCTCCAGTTTTCTTTTTTATGAGGACAATCGGTGAGCTGTATGGGCTGTGTGATGGTTCTATTAAATCATGCTTTATGAGTTCGCTGATCTCTTTCTTGATGATTTCCACTTGCGCTGGGTTTCTTGGGTAATACCGCTGTTTGACTGGTCTGTCATCTTTTAGGAATATCCGATGTTTCGTGATGTTGCTCACTCCTTCCAGAGTGTTGGATTTCTGTACCTCCGTTGTAATCCATTTTTCGATTTCCTCGTTCGTTGGCTCTGTTACCGAATTTCTTGCGCTTTCCTCTTTTCTCTTTGGGTTTGGTTCCCCGTTGAAGTTTATTGTGGCTTCTCCGCACGTCATTGATGTGCCTGCGTCCTCTAAGAATTCCATTCCTAGTATGCGGGTGTCTGGTACCCCTGTCATGATTAGGAACGATTGTGTGGTTTCTTTTCCCCCTAGTTCTACTGTTATTTGGATTCTTCGTGTTGTTCTCCGAGTGCTTCCATCCGCGAGCCGGACTAATTTATTTTCCACTCCTTCGATACCTTCTCCTTTTAGTTTTTCGGCCGCCTTTTCGTTTATCATGCATCTTGTTGCCTCTGTATCGATGATTACTTCCATCAGTTGTGATCCAATCCTGGCTCGTCCTAAAAGTTGGTTCTTGTTAAATATTAATTGTGTGTTATCCGGCTCAGCTGGTTTTGGGCCACAGGAGTTTCGCGGGTTGGTCCTGCGCCCTGTGTGTGTTTCCGGTTGTTTTCTGCAGCAGTCTATTGTGCGTACTCCTTGTTTGTTGCAGGTCCAGCAGTACAGTACAGGTTCCCTGCTGCATGTTCGGGCCTCATGCCCATAGTTTCCACATCTTTGACATTTCCTTTGTCGGTATTGCGTCCTTTGCCATGTCGGTTGTCGTTTTGTTGGTTGTTCCATTGGCGACCTGTAACCTTGGAGAGTCCTGCATCTGTCTCTATCTTTTCAAATTCCTCTGCGATGATAATGAATTCCGACAGCGTTTGGAATTCTCTTCTCTTCACGTATAGTTTCAGAGGCAGCCGGCAGTTCTGGTATATTATTTCCAGTTTTTCCTGCTCTGTGTAGGTTCCAAACCTCATTAACTTCCTTATCTCTTGGACATAGTCTCGGACTTTTTGTGTTTCCGCTTGTTTTCGCTCTGCCACTTTCTTTGCTAGCTCCTCTTGGTGTCTGGGGGATATGATGTTCTCCTTTAGTCCGACCTTTGCTTCCTCCCATGATGTGACTGGCGCTGGCTTTGTGTGCCACCAGTCCAGTGCGCTTTCCTCCAGGACTATCGGCATTGCGAATACGAGGTGGTCCGGTTCTACCCCGTAGGTTTCTGCTAATTCCTCCATCCTGCTCAGGAATTCTAGCAGCCCTCCTTTTCCAGTAAAGATCAGGTTGCGTATTTTTTCTATTATCGCTACTTTCGGTGCTTTCGGTGATCCTTTCTTTATTTGTTTCGGAAATAGCGACTTCTTCCTGCCTGTCCTGGTCTCCCCTTGGATCTCTTACATTGATGGTTTTTGTGGTACTCCTTTTGGCGATTGTTGCCTTGGGCTCTTGGTTCTCGGGCTTTTCCATCGTGATTGGTTATTTGCAAGTTGTTCTAGCCTCTCACGAATCTGTGTTGAGAGGTCTGTTCTTTCCGTGGATTGTATCAGTTGTTTCTTTTGGATCTCTATTCCTTCCAGTTTTCCAATCCGAATTCCTCGCAATAGTTTTGCAAATCTAGTTTCGTTGCTTGGTTTATCCACTGTTTTGCCATCTTGAACTTTGAGATTATGCTCCTTATGCTACCACAACCTGCTCGGTCGCCACTGTGACGGCGCTTCGGCTGGAGTATGCTCGTCGCGCCGGGGTCCACAGAAATTTGTTTGATCTCTGGATGTGGTAGCTGAAAGAGAGTCTCGGGGTTCAAGAATAAGGCGTGGCTTGAGCGGTAAAAGAAATAGAGTATAATAAATGTTGCGGAGGTTTAATGCGCTCCGAGGATAAGAAATGTTGCGGAGGTTTAATGCGCTCCGAGGAGAAGAAATGTTGCGGACAATGCGCTTCGAGGAAGTGGGGGCTGCGCAGGTTTAAGTACGCGCCGAGAGGGATGGGAGGATTGCTGGGCGGTTGGTGTCTGCTGCTAATGCTTACCTCTCCACTGGCCGGAGCCGAACTGATGCTGATCGCTCTGGCGGAGCCCCTTTTATTTCCGAAAAGTAGCTGATCCGTACGGCATGTTCCTAGCGCGTTGTGCTGATCAGCTGGTTTTCGTGCTGATGTGTCCCTAACGCGTTTGTGCGGATCGGCTGATAGTGTGCCCGTTGGTGTATGGGGTATGGTCACACTTGGGATGGTCAGCTGTGGGTGTGACCGTGGGTGGCTGTGCTACGGGCCCATTGGTGGTGATCATCTGTGGTTGGTTTATGTTTCTTTCGGTTTTTTTCGTATTGTTTGTTCTTTTTATACCCGATACTCAAAATGAGTTTAGGGGTATATTAGATTTGTGGTGAAAGTGGATGTGCGTAACGTCCAGAAGGAAGCGTTTCCGACCCCATAAAGTATATATATTTTTGATCAGCATCAATAGCCGAGTCGATTGAGCCATGTCTGTCTGTCCGTCCGTCCGTCTGTCCGTCCGTCCGTCTGTCCGTCTGTCCGTCCCCATCAGCGCCTAGTGCTCAAAGACTATAAGAGCTAGAGCAACGACATTTTGTATCCAGAGTTCTGTGATATGTTACAAGTATATTTCAAAACATCGCCCCGCCCACTTCCGCCCCCACAAAGGACGAAAATCTGTGGCATCCACAATTTTAAAGAAACGAGAAAAAACGCAGAATCGTAGAGAACGAATTTATCTTTTAGACTGCAGAATCTGAATTGGATCGTATCATTATTATAGCCAGAATATAGCCGGCTTTGCCTATTGCTAAATATGAGTTCCTAGATCTCAGAGAGTATAGAAGCTAGAGCAACCAAATTTGGTATCCACACTCCTGTGATATCGGACCTTGACGAGTTGTTATTAAAATTTCGCCCCACCCCCTTCCGCCCCCGCAAAGGACGAAAATCTGGAGCATCCACAGATCTCAGAGACTATTAGACCTGACTGTCGAGCTCTCACTGCTACAAAACTATTTGTAATTTTTCACTGCAGAACTCACTATTGATAGCTCACTGCTCACTGCTTTGTGGCAACCACAATTTTGAAGATAGGAGATAGGAGAAAATTAAAAACGCACAATCATAGAGAATGGCCATATCTACCAGATTGCCGAATCTTGCCGAATCCGAATCAGATCGGATTATTATTATAGCCAAAAGTAACAAATCAATTTGCAGTGGCTACGCAGCGCCCGTCGACACGTTCTGACTGATTTTCTGTCCCATACTGACTATGTATCGGGTATAAATGTAGAGTTGCGGTCACAGCAGCAACTCACAACGTTCCCCCTCGTTCTATTTATTTATTTTATCCGTATATGGCAGGTCTTCATTTATTGTCTCTTATGTTCTACTTATTCTACTAATACTTATAGTTTAGTCTTCATGGCTTGTCTTGGTGTTTCTAGTGTATTTAGTCTTCAGGGTTTCTTCTTGGTGTTTCTAACGGTTTGTTGTGGTGTTTGTGGCGCCGGCGCTTGGTCTTCCTGGCACTGGGCGTCACACCCTCCTAGGATAAGGACTTCCTTGGGACCGAAACGGATTGCTTCTGGAACTGTCTGAAGTGGGTATGCTCGCCCTGGAGTGGGCCTGAGTCTCCATGCCTGGATGGCCTCCTCGGTCACTTCGAGAGACGTACCTGTACCAGGCCCGCTCCACTAGGAGCTTGTCCATGGCGTGCCAGGTGGGTATTTTGGACTTGTGCATCACGGATTACTCCCAAAGCTCCAAGGTCGTCTTTGGCAGCTTAGCGGAAATGAGGTACACTAACACTCCGTTAGCGAAAACGCTGTCTGTGGAGACCTCGGAGTGGTTTAGTGTTGTGACGCACTTGTCGACGGCCTTCTGGAGCTCTTTTAGCGCTGCTGCTGACTCGGTACGGATTTGGTTTAGGCTGAAAAGGATCTTCAGCTGGGCTTTGAGTATCAGCCTTTTGTTCTGGAACCGCTCACGGAGGGCGTTCCAGGCGGAAGCGAAACCCTCGTTCGTGAGTGGGGCCTATGCCACTATTTCATGCGCCTCACCGCTCGTTTTTTGAACTCACCCGCTTAAACTTTCTGCGGGATTTCTTCTCACCAGTAGGCACGTTTGGCTGATGGATCGGCGATAATGCGTATCAGCGTCGCACAGGCAGGAGAGCGGAAATGGAGACGTGGAAATTCTGAATTGCGAACCGTGGATATGCGGTTTTGGTGGAATTTATTGCTAGTATTTATATTATGGACATCGTACAATGTGGCCGGAATGTATAGATATAAATACTACGATCAATAAATATTCAACCAAGAACGAAAATTGGGGACGAACAATAGTATTGAGGCACGAGGTACCACTGTATAGAGTCGGTTGCAAACGGCAGTTTAAAACAATATACCCTCGAAATGCAGGGTAGCGCGTCACTTGGCGTTCCGTTACGGTCAAGCGCGGCACCGAAAAATATTCTCCCAACAACTACAACGCAAGCAAACGGTGGAGAGGTGAAAGCGAAAAGAAAAACGAAAAAAATGCACCGCTGCTGCTGTTTGTATGTGTATATGTATGGCTGTAAGTGCTATGTGCCGCTGCTTGGGTTAACGAACCACCCGTTTGGCGAGATTCAAACAACGGGTAAAACGGTATATAACCGTTTTATATACAGTATACATACATACATACATCTTTCATGTTCTTCATTTTAAGCTCGTTATTTGGCCAAAAGGGCTAACAAATGATAAATATTTCGTTTCTTTTTATACCCGATACTCATATAACCGTCTCATAAGTCTCTGCAACTAAGATTACATTTTCAAGATTTGGCTGGCGTCATTCGGGGTATGTACGATGAGATAGAGTTATGCATGGATGAGGACAGCTGGTGTTGGGAATTGGGTTTCTTTGATGGACAATGCTTGAGCAATGTTGTTTATCGATACTTAAAGAAAACCTATAACAAAGATTCGAAAAACTCGGTATAAAACATAGTTTTTTATTTTGCCATGAGAACGATCCTCAACATAAATCGGGAATTACGCGGAACTGGTCAATTTAATAATGTCTCCACTGGATGATTCCATTGGCCTTAGTTGCCTGACTTTAAAAGACATTGAAAGTTTGGCTGATATTGGATCAAAACATTATACAACTTAAAAAATGACTTAACAACAGCACTTTCAGATGAATGGGGGAACATTACTCGATGCAAAATAGGTTAAAAAAGGCTTTAAACAATAAAGAGAGATTACCAAATAATAATTTTTAGTTGAAAAGTAAAATATTTACAAAAAACTAGTTCAAATAAGCTGTTGGATGAAGTATTTTTGTTATAAATTGTTATAACTGTGTTAAAAAAATGTTAAAAACTATATGATGTTGATTTAGATTAAGGTTAAATATATGTCTATCAATTTACATTTGATTTTTAGTGGTAGGTTAGATGGTTTGGAAGTTATAGCACTTTTAAGTGTGAAAAGTGCTCTGGTTCATTTAAGCTGTGAGCCACTGTATTTATGAAAGTGGGCACTGGATCGAAGGCGAAAAAAAAAAGTAGGAAGCCACAACCGTTGGCCGAACGAAGTATGGTTTAATTTGGAGCTAGAGCGAGAAATACATACAAACGTACATACGCCGATGTATATACGGGGGCTGGCGTATTAGTCAGCAAATAGAATTGGGCTCGCTGCAGAAGAATTATTTTCAATTCACTGTATCGCAACTGGATTCACTGACCACGGAACTCGGAGCACGACCGTTTTGCTCGGTATGTGGATGTAGGCACTTAGGAGCACTCTAAGAAGCGGAGAACGCCCGGAATTGCCGATAATATGGCGCCGTCGAAAGGAACGGTGCACGAAAAAAGTGGAACATATACTATGTACATATATACATATGTGTCCAGCCGAATGGGACCCGGAGAAGCCACTGGAGATGGGCAAGTGACGAATTCGTACTTGGATTGGGTTGGAAAGATCCGCTGATGCTGGCTGGGCTGGACTTCTAATTTTGATTAGGCGAAGATCCGGCTCGAAGGACCAATGTTTGTAGAGGGGCGGATCAAGTCGCTGTTATCCGGCGACGAATGTGCAAAAGAATCAAAGGCAAAGACGTGTATTTCCAATAAAGGTGTTCCAGTGTATTTTCGTCTATTTCTATCAGTATGTATAAGGTGCGAATATGGGGGTGGGGAGTGGAATCGTAACGAAAACTTAGTGTTAAGCTTTTAAGCGTTTTTAATAACTGTTGCAATTTTGAAGTTAATGAAAGTCGAGAGGTTGTATATAATTCACAATTTATTTGCATATGTAAACCAACTTATCGCGTATGTACATATGGGGATGATTGGGCGAACAATTGATGCGAGGATGTTAATCTAATAGCTGCGACGATTAGCTCAAGACTGACAATGCAAGGGCTGACGGGCCAAATTGCCGGGCCCTATGCAGCAAGCTTAGACGCGAGCGAGAGAGTAGGATAGCCCGAGAGCGTTAGAGCTGCTCGGGGCTGCTGTTAAGCCGAGTACGAGAGATTGCGATATAAAGAGACGAAAGAATTCCGCTGCATGTGCATATGCGGTAGCAAATGATCTTTACAGTGGGGGCATTGGAAATGACAACAACAAAATGCATTTCCTTTGGGCCGCATCACTGGCAATAATTTACAATATTTAAGCTGCTTGACCCGACATACTCCCCCCGTTGGAAGCCTGACTTTCAACAGCATCTTTAAGGGGCAGCAGGCACAGCTTGTTGACGGCGCGCTTGGTGATTCCAGATGACGTCTTCAGCACAGCAACTCGGGAAACGCCATCTCGTCCAGGCAAAAGCTCGACCACTCTCGCCAGTGGCCACTTCATGGGAGGAAGATTCTCATCCTTCACAAGAACCAAATCTGCGACTGCTAAACTGGGCTTCGCAGTGCGCCACTTTGAGCGCTGCTGCAGTGACGTGATGTACTCCTCCTTCCACCGGGACCAAAAGAGCTGCTGCAGGTATGAAACGCGCTGCCAGCCGTCCAGGCGATCGAAGTTTAGCTGAGTGACATCAGGCTCAGCGAACAAAGCAGGAGGGCCACCGTTCAAGAAATGCGCTGGAGTTAGAACATCTAGATCGGCAGGGCTCTCTGAAATTGAAACTAAAGGTCTTGAATTAATCACAAGAACCGAGTTGCCTATCGCACGGTAGAAGTGGTACTTGGCCGTCTTCACTGCAGCCTCCCAAAGACCACCAAAATAAGGGGAGCGCGGAGGAATGAAATGCCAATCCATAGCCTCGACCAAGCAAAAATCCAGCAGCGCCTTCTGATGGTCATCGCTGAGGACCAGGCGCTTTAACTCCATCAGCTCATTCTTAGCGCCGACAAAATTGGTTGCGTTGTCTGACCAAATTTGCCGTGGCTTTCGTCTGGTACATATGAAGCGCTTTAGTCCATGAAGAAAAGCAACTGTAGATAAGTCCTTTATAAGCTCCAGATGAACAGCCTTGGTAGCGAAACAAATGAAGACGCAGACGTAGCACTTGATTGGAGCCTTGTTGCGTGCCTCCGGTTTATAGAAAAACGGCCCACAAAAGTCCACGCCTGTGATCTCAAAGGCATGAGAACCATCGAGCCGCTCCTTTGGAAGATCCGCCATAATATGCTCCAATACCCTGGGCTTCAGTCGAAAGCATCTTACGCACTTGTTTACTGCCTTGTTTACCGTCTTCCTCCCCCCCAATAGGCCAATATTGGGATCGAATTAGTCCAAGCAAAGCTCGAGGACCAGCGTGCAGATTCCGCTCATGAAAATGGGAGATTATTGCAAGAGTCAGTGGATGGCTGCGGGGCAAGATGATTGGATGACGGCCATCAAAATCCAACGAAGAGTTTTTCAGTCGACCATCTACCCTGAGAAGTCCAAACTGATCCATGAATGGCGATAACGATGCGATTGAGCTCGATGAGGAGACTGCTCCCCTTGCCCGCAGTGACTTCATGTCCTCCCATAGCTGAGTACGCTGGACTAGTCGTAGCAATACCTGGGTTCCATGTTCAATGTCTGAGACAGTGAGTCCGGCGCGCCGAATTCGGTTGCAAAACTTGTGAATGTATCCGAAAACGCGTTGCAAAGAAGCAAATGAATTCGCATACTTGGAATCAGCAACAATGTCCATGTAGGGCGATTTAACCAGAAGAGCCTTCCGACGAAGTTCAAGGGCTGGCTTATCAGGTAGCACAGTGGGTGGCCAGTCATCTGAGGAGCCGCAAAGAAATGGAGGACCATGAGCCCAAAGAGGTGACTCATTCAGCTCAGTCGGATGAGCCCCTCGAGACAGAATGTCGGCTGGGTTTAAAGCTGTAGGAACATAGCGCCATTCCATTTTTTCGGTCATTTCCTGAATCGTTGACACTCTATTTGCAACAAATATATTAAATCTTGACGGCTCGTCCCGAATCCAAGAGAGCGCAACGGCAGAATAACACCAACAGTAACACCTTCCCTTGAAGACATTCATTCCAGCTATCTCAGATATGAGCCTAGCCAGCAACTCCGCTCCACAAAGCTCCAACTTTGGTACTGTAAGTGTCTTCAAAGGAGCCACACGAGATTTGGCACAAAGTAAGTGACTGCTGGAGTGCTGACCCTTGGATACGACATAAATGCATGCACCATAAGCCTCGATGCTGGCATCGCAAAATCCGTGAATTTCCAGCGTAGAGTCTGGAAGGAGTACAAGCCGAGGAAATTCAAGTCGACGAATCTGACCAAAACTGGTGCATATTTCCTGCCACTCGGTGTTCAGTGCGACTGGAAGGCTTTCATCCCAGGACAACTTCTCTTGGCACAAACGCTGGAGAAAGATTTTGGATTTAGTAATTACGGGACCAGCTAGTCCGAGAGGATCGTAGAATCGCGCTATGGATGACAAAACAGAGCGCCTGCAGGAATTCAAAGAAGATTGAAGGGCCGAGAACGAAAATAATAGTAGATCAGAAACCGGATCCCAAGCAAGTCCTAAAGTTTTAGTCACATGGCTGCCATCGTCGAACTTCAAAAATGTTTCCTTGTCCTCTTCCGGAACTCCATCCAGCACAGCAGGGACGTTCGAACACCATTTCCTCAATCTGAACTGACCTCCAGACAAAATTCCAGTAGTTTGCTTCCGAATTCGGATAGCCTCTTCCTGAGAGCTGGCTCCAGATATCAAGTCATCCACGTAGAAGTCACGGCGAAGGATTTCAGCTCCAACTGGAAACGCCATCTGCTCGTCCATTGCCAACTGATGCATCGCTCGCACAGATAAATAGGAGGCAGGCTTCGTCCCATAAGTAACGGTGTCCAATTGAAACACACGCAAGTCTTCTTCCCTGGAGTTTCTCCACAGAATACACTGCAAGTTGCTATCCTCGGTCGAGACTCTTACACAACGATACATCTTACAGATATCTCCCGTAATCGCAACGGCGTATGACCGAAATCGAGCAAGAATATGAAACAGTTTGGGTTGGATTACGGGACCAGCCATTAAAACGTCGTTCAGGGAATATCCAGATGAGGTTGAAGCGGATCCATCAAAAACGACGCGAAGCTTGGTCGTAGAACTATCTTCCTTCATGACGCAATGGTGAGGCAAAAAATATCGGCAGTTGCTGATTGGCTGGGCAGGAACCTGAGACATATGGCCTAAATCAAGGTACTCCTTTATAAATGCTGCATAATGAGATTTAACATCAGGGCGACGATCTAACTTTCTCTCAAGGGTCAGGAATCTACGAAGCGCTTGATTGTAAGATTCTCCAAGGAGATCCAAATTATATTTTGCTGGCAGCCGAACACAATAATCGCCTTTATGTAGTCGACGGAAATGCTGCACAAAGTGTGCTTCACAATCTAGCTCTTCTTTGGTAGACTTTACTATTGGTTCGATGCAATTTTCTACCTCCCAAAACCTCCGAAGAAGCACCTCAAGCCGATCCTCTGGACTATTATCCTCAGCAGCTACGGCCCGAGCGCGAGAGACCATCAACGAGGAACCTTTTAAACGCGAACAACCTCCAGACACGACCCATCCCAAGCGCGTTTTCTGAATTGAAGGCAATCCTGGCAGTAGCTTGACCTGACCAACACACAGGAGTTCGAAAAACAGACTTGCGCCAATTAGCAGATCGACGCGCTGCGGCTTATAAAACTCCGGATCAGCTAGTGGTATGTTCGATGGAATGTTCCAGTTTTGAGTGACAATTCCAAAGCTTGGCTGTCGATCGATTATGCTAGAGGCTACAATGGCAGTGATCCGATGAGCGAGAGTGCAGGCTAACGTTGACCGAAAATCCATCCGTGACGAAGCTAGAGTCGCCTATTCCCGAGACTGCAGTCGATGATTTCATTTTTCGAAGCTGAAGCTGATTCACGAAACGAGAAGTTATCAGATGCAACTGGGAGCCGGAATCCAGCAAAGCTCGGCAGGGAACTAAAACTCCGGAACGATTTTTGACTAAGACCGTGGCCGTGGCAAGTAGAACAACACCATTCCTGAGATCTTGGGCAATAAGGGCAGACGAGGTAGACGCTGAAGTAGAGGGCTCAGTGGTATGCTCAGACGGCGTAGACTCAGACAGCGCAGACTGAGATGGAGTATACGGCGCTGATTTCCCTTGGACTGCGGTATCTTCAGGGCTACCAAAATGAAGGAGGGTATGGTGTCTACCCCCGCAGGTACGACAGTTGCTCGAGGTGCACTGAAGTAATCGATGCCCTGTTCTGAGACAATTTATACACAACGAAAGCCGCTTGGCTTCTTTATGGCGATTTGTGGGGGACAGCGCTTTAAACTTCTGACAGTGCTGGACGCCGTGAGCACCATCGTTGCACAGCGCGCAGCGTGCTACAGTTTGGTTCGTTGTAACCAATGTGGACTTAGAATTATTATGCTTTCTACTTCTGCCCACCTGACTGTTCAACGCATAGCTTGCCATAGAAAAGTCCATCGTCTCCAATGATCTGCATCGCTGCTCCAAGAACGAGGCCATAGATTCCCACGACGGAATTAAGTTTGCGAATGCGGGGTCGTTGAATCGCTCCTCCCACTTCTCTTGGCTCGCTGGATCCAGTTTTCGGAGAAGCTCCTGCACGACGATGCATCCTGCGATCTGCTCAGTGGTGCCCAAACCCTGGAGCGCGCGCATATGTGAATTGAACTTGTCTGAAAGCTCCCGAAGCATGACCACTGACCCAGGTTCCACAGCCTGGAGCGCCAAGATCTCATTGATGTGTGCCTGAAAGACCAATCGCCGATTATTGAATCTGTTTTCCAACAAATCTAATGCCACAGCATAATTGCCATCTGAGATTTCCAGCGACCGAACAGTCTCCAATGCCTAATCCCGCAGACAGGAACGCAAATGCTGGAGCTTTTCTATGTTTGTTAAGTCCGGATGGCTGTCGATGATGGTGGCAAACATTGAATAGAAGTCCGTCCAGTTCGCATACCCGCCGCTAAACGTCGGCAATTGTATAGGAGGCAGGGATGGTACTTGTCTACGGTGAGGTAGAAATTGCGAGCCGGCAAACTCAACCGTAGTGCTTCCTCCAGCCAAGGTAGAATGAAACGGCATGCGGCCGCTACTCTTAGCCATTTCCCTCATAATCGCCGCCTTCAGCGAGCTGGCAAGTGACTCAAAGATGTCACACAATCCACTGTGAATTTCGCTTCTATCCAATTCCTCAAGCTCGCCGTGAAACATCTCAAATTTGCCGATCAACTTCTCGACTTGCTCTTGCTTTACCACGAGCATGTAGTAGTCACAGTCCGACGACTCATTCTGCCAAGCGGTAGAATTCCGTTGACTTAAGCTTCAAAAAAGACACCCTGTTTTGCTCACTGGTCATTGGAATTTCGTTAGCAGCATTAATTTCCATGGTAGCGGCAGCGTTAGCAGAAAGACCATCGTCTCTAGCGGGAAGATGATCGCAAAGAGTAACACGAGCAATAGACGACAATAACCGAGCACAGCAAGCGAACAGCTATGTACAAACCGTATATACAAAGGCGGCCGGTGTAAGAAACGTTTCTTGCGGGAAGATGACCGAAAAGAGAAGCGCAAGCCAACAGCTACGTGTACTACCGAATATGCAAGGGAGGCCGGTGTATATATGTATGGATAACTTATGTGGTCGATGACACTGGTTGAGATGGCAATTAGTTTAGATCTTTGAATGCTATATTAGTTTGTGATTGCACTGATGTATTATTTATTGCACAATCACGTCGGGGTCACCAAATGTTAAGCTATTAAGCGTTTTTAATAACTGTTGCAATTTTGAAGTTAATGAAAGTCGAGAGGTTGTATATAATTCACAATTTATTTGCATATGTAAACCAACTTATCGCGTATGTACATATGGGGATGATTGGGCGAACGATTGATGCGAGGATGTTAATCTAATAGCTGCGACGATTAGCTCAAGACTGACAATGCAAGGGCTGACGGGCCAAATTGCCGGGCCCTATGCAGCAAGCTTAGACGCGAGCGAGAGAGTATGATAGCCCGAGAGCGTTAGAGCTGCTCGGGGCCGCTGTTAAGCCGAGTACGAGAGATTGCGATATAAGGAGACGAAAGAATTCCGCTGCATGTGCATATGCGGTAGCAAATGATCTTTACAGTGGGGGCATTGGAAATGACAACAACAAAATGCATTTCCTTTGGGCCGCACCACTGGCAATAATTTACAATATTTAAGCTGCTTGACCCGACACTTAGCTTAAGCGTTACGCTGTGGTGAACGCCGTGTGTATCGTGAATCTTCCGAGCGCCCCCCGAGCGCGCGAAAGCGAGATGGGACCGGAGCGCACGCAGTTGGCACAGTGCGCGGCAATTATCTGCTGCTGCCCTGAACCCCGTTCTTGTTCTTTTTCCTGGAAGAACTAATTTTTCTAATAAACTTACTTTTATTTTTGATATTTCTGTTTTTAGCTGCATAGGTTTAAAATTTTTGGATTTAGTCTACCATGATTAATGTCTATCAGCAGACTTATAACTCCTAATTGGATTTTATCGCACTCATCAATCTAGGAGCATATATGACAAAGCGAGCCCATAAACTCAAATAGTGCTCGTTTCTTTCTTTTATTATCCTGAGTCAAGAAAGTTTATTATTTTCCTCTAGATCTGCCATTTGTCTATCAGTTTTATCTAAAACATTATTGCATTGATCTTCAAAAGTGTGAAGTTTACTACACAGAACTCTCATTTTCCCAATCAATTCTTTCCCCTTCTTTATCATTTGAAAATACGGGTCCATATTACAATAAACAATTAGATGAGTCGACTGTTTCTACGTCCCCCATAGGTTCCAAATATAATGAAGTAAAAGTGTTCATTTTTTCAATTGACCACTTCTCTTGTCCTCTGGCAGCTATGTTTGCATTCGATACTCGGCAAAACAACATAAGCATTAAAATTACTGCTGAGTCCTAGCTTGGGAACTTGAAATCCACCGCGAGTACTTCTGGTCTCTTTTCTAGGCATTTCTGAGTCTTTCTCTTCAGACTCAATTCCAGCTAATAGATAAATTTTAGTCATAGATAATTTCATTGACCCGTCTTGATGTTTAATGGTTACTAATCTGACTTTATCGTCCTTATCTTTATGTATTTATTTTATTTTTTTCAAAAGCCATTTAGCTGAGTGACGGTTTTCATCCTTTATAAATACTATCTGCCTTTTTGTTAATATTCTGCGTTCCTTTTTTCCATATATTCCATTTATTATTAAATCCAGAATTCTCTCTTCATTTTCGGAATTAATTTCCACCTATGCAGATTCCCAATTCTTTCATCTGAAATCGTGTCAATGGAGCCAAATAATAAAATGAACTGGTGTTAATACATCCAAATCGTAAATATCATTTGTAGCTGTATACAACTGGCTTTAATTCAGTAAAGCTTCAATTTGACATAACATGGTTGTTATTTCCTCATAGGTTAAATTATGGTCCCCAATTACTCTTTTCAAGTGATATTTCACCGATTTTACCCCAGCTTCCCAGCTGGAAATTCATCTGGGGTTAGATCGCTAACGACTTCCAAATGAATAGCCTTTGTCGCCATGCACACAAATACGGCAATATATCGCTTATAAGATTTCTGTCCACGGTTTTTAGAGCATCGGATATGGTAAGGTCCGGCGAAGTCTACCCCTGTATCTGTAAACGGGTGCGACATTGTAGCTCTGTGTTTCGGCAGATTTCCCATAATTTGTTCTGCTGGTGACACACTCTTTAAGTTCTTTCTTTAAGCAGTTTCTTAGCCCAAATATCCAAAACTTTCGCTGGATATAGTTTCGCATCAGATTAATTCCACCGTGCAATGTTTCTGTATGTGAATTCTTGATAATTAAGGACGTCAATTGACACCTCCAACTCGCAACAACCCATCTTTAGCTAAAATCGGATTTAAGAATAATATTTGACTTTTTGATTCTATTTCTTTTTTATCAATTAGGCTAGATATTTCGGAACTGAATTGGACAGCTTGTTGCTTTTTCAATATTAATACTTTGGCGATCTTAATCTCATTGACCGTCAAATATGGGTTACATTTTTATTTTTGTTTTGATTTCAATAAACCTTAATATATATTCAATGAGTCTTTTTAATTTATGCATATACGAGTATTGTCTTCAGATTTGACATGTCTTCTTAACTTTTCTATTTTCGTCAGTTCGACGCCTGATAAACTTGTTTTTATTGTCTCCATTCTTTATCCAGGCTAGAGTAATCATAGAATCACTCCAAGCGTAACTTTCTGCTTCAATTCCAACCGCTATTTTCACCCGTTGAATTCATTTTGCTAAAAGATGGGCTGCACAAAGTTATAATTTGGGAATGGTTTTTCGAATCTTCTGCGGATTAGCCTTGCTTTTGCTGGCTATTATAATTGAAGAACTACCTGGCATACACTACGGCAGCATAAGCTTTTTCGGATGCATCGGAAAATCAATGAATTTGCATCGGATTACTGTGCTAAAAATTAAGCCACCTGGGTATCCGAACGCTCTCTAATGCTTTCGAATTTTCTTTTAACGAATTCCTGATCTGATAGTTCTTTAGCCCAATTTTTGTTTGATAGCCAAAGTTTTTGCATAAACAATTTTCCGACAATTGTGACTGGAGACAATTAGCCTAAGGGATCCTACATCTAAGTTAAGGTAGATAATACTGTTCTCTAGCTAATTTTCTTAATTCGTTTATAATGGAAGTTGAACCTAAGCTAGTCTCCAACCAGCTCCCATTTAAGTCCTAATGTTTTGACTGTTTCATTCTCCTCAATGGTTAATTCCTTATTTTCTTCGTTATCTCTAACACCTTCAACAATTTCTGGGATATCTGTTATCCACTTTCTTAAGTCAAACCCAACCATATCAAACTCCCGGGTAACTTCCTTTATATGCTTTTTAGCATATGCAGTCGGCACCTGTCATCAGGTCGTCCGTATAAAAATCAGTTTTTATCTCCATATTATAATATTATTATAAGGAACACTTTATTTCAGATATATTTAATTTACACAAGTGTGGGTGATTTATATGAATTTATAAGAGTACAGGCCTTCGACCTTTTCTGCTTAGACATATAGTGGTGTGCAGTAGAATAAAGAAGTTCATTTTAAACATAATGATAAAGGGAACAAGAAATGTATACAAAACCCCCTTAAAACCCCATAATACCCATACCCCTTAAAACACTATTACTTAGAAATTAAACAAACAACTAAGCAACTAAAAAAAAAAGAATCAAATATTTTGTAAATGTGGATAAATTAAGTATATACATCTATTTATAAAGTTGGTGTGAAGCTTGGCCATTCTCACTGAGGCTAGTTCAACGTTAGCATTAAAGTGTCACTCGGTAGTGGAGAAATTCCATGGTAGGTTATTTCTCATTTTTAAAATTTTGTTTTGTACAACTTGGATTTTATTAATATTGACGTTTGCAATATCAGCTTAAACCAGTGCACCATTATATATTGTGGATTGAAAAATTGACCTAAATAGATACATTTTATTTTCTAAATTGAGGCGAAAATTCCTATTTATAAATGGATACAAGACACGAATTAAAATATTAGTTTTTTTAATTATATGTTGAATGTGGTCTGCGAAATTCAGTTTTTTGTCTAAAATGACCCCCAAATATCTAACATTATTTTCCCAGTTTATATCCACCTGGTTCAGATTAATGCAATTAGATGGAATAAAAATGTTTTTTCTTTTCCTTGTAAAAAAAATTGCTTGTGTTTTATCTGAATTGATAAGAATTTTCCATTTATGGAAATATGCAACAAGGATGTTGAAGGCTTCTTGAAGAGAATCTGAGATATCGGCTGCAAGTGGTCCAGAACAAAGGATTGCAGTATCGTCCGCAAAAATTGATGCAGTGCATCCACTTAATTCAGGGAAATCTGACGTATATATATTGTATAGGATTGGGGATCAGGATCAGGATCCTTGCGGACATCCTGCATTTTTGTTGACTACACGTGAGTGAGCATCGCATATGTGAACAACAAAAGACCGGTAACTCAGGAAGCTTTGAATTATTTTGATAATTGGAATTGGAAAATGCAAAAGGTTCATTTTGTAGACAAGCCCCTCATGCCATACAGAATCAAAGGCAGCTTTAACGTCTAGTAGAACCATACCCGTAGATTTGGATCTACTGAAGCTTGACTTTACGATTCTCTGTATTCTACACAAAGCGAGCACTGTATTATGTTCACGGCGGAAACCAAATTGTTGTGGCGGGAGGACAACGTTATCTTCAGTAAAGTCGAATAGCCTTTTCTTGATAATTTTCTCTAGAACTTTACTTACTGAAGAGAGCAGGCTGATGGGCCTGTAAGAGGTAGGATACTCAGGAGGCTTGTTTGCTTTTAAAATTGGGATTTTGCGGGGGCGGAAGGGGGTGAGGCGAAATTTTGATAAAAACTCGTCAAGGTCCGATATAACAGGAATGTGGATAACAAATTTGGTTGCTCTAGCTCTTGTAGTCTCTGAGATATAGGCGCTAATGTTTTGCGCTAAGCAAAGCCGGCTATGATACGTGTGTGTTAGAGAGAGACAGGGCGAGAAAAAATGAAATTGTTTTCTTCATTCTGCCTATAATAATGATACGATCCAATTCAGATTCTGCAGTCTAGAAGATATGGTTATTTTCTACGATTCTGCGTTTTTGGTTTTCTCGTATCTTTAAAATTGTGGATGCCACAGATTTTCGTCCTTTGTGGGGGCGGAAGTAGGCGGGGCGATGTTTTGAAATATACTTGTAACAGTGACATATCACAGAAGGCTGGATACAAAATGTCGTTGCTCTAGCTCTTATAGTCTTTGAGCACTAGGTGCTAATAGGGACGGACAGACGGACGGACGGACGGACGGACAGACGGACAGACGGACAGACTGACAGACAGACAGGGCTCAATCGACTCGGCTATTGATGCTGATCAAGAATATATATACTTTATGGGGTCGGAAACGCTTCCTTCTGGACGTTACACACATCCATTTTCACCACAAATCTAATATACCCCAATACTCATTTTGAGTATCGGGTAAAAAAAGAACGAGGGGGAACGTTGTGCTCAAAGACTATAAGAGCTAGAGCAACGACATTTTGTATACAGACTTCTGTAAAATGTCAATGTTACAATTGTATTTCAAAACTTCGCCCCGCCCACTTCCGCCCCCACAAAGGACGAAAAAATCTGTGGCATCCACAATTTTAAAGATACTAAAAAACCAAAAACGCAGAATCGTAGAGAATAACCATATCTTTTAGACTGCAAAATCGGAATTGGATCGTATCATTATTATAGCCAGAATGAAGAAAACAATTTCATTTTTTCTCGCCCTGTCTCTCTCTAACACACACGTATCATAGCCGGCTTTGCTTAGCGCAAAACATTAGCGCCTATATCTCAGAGACTACAAGAGCTAGAGCAACCAAATTTGTTATCCACATTCCTGTGATATCGGACCTTGACGAGTTGTTATTAAAATTTCGCCCTCACCCCTTCCGCCCCTGCAAAGGACGAAAAATCTGAGCATCCACAGATCTCAGAGACTATTAGACCTGACTGTCGAGCTCTCACTGCTACAAAACTATTTGTAATTTTTCACTGCAGAACTCACTGTTGATAGCTCACTGCTACAAGTGTGTTTCAAAATTTCGCCCCACCTCCTTCCGCAGCCATAAACAACGAAAATGTGGCAACCACAATTTTAAAGATAGGAGAAAATTAAAAACTCACAATCATAGAGAATGGCCATATCTAACAGATTGCCGAATCTTGCCGAATCCGAATCAGATCGGACTATTATTATAGCCAAAAGTAACAAATCAATTTGCAGTGGCTACGCAGCGCCCGTCGACACGTTCTGACTGATTTTCTGTTACTGACTATGTATCGGGTATAAATTAAGAGTTGCGGTCACAGCAGCAACTCACAACGTTCCCCCTCGTTCTTTTTTTACCCGATACTCAAAATGAGTATTGGGGTATATTAGATTTGTGGTGAAAATGGATGTGTAACGTCCAGAAGGAACCGTTTCCGACCCATAAAGTA
>CM017781.1:36693842-36724312 GCA_008121275.1 Drosophila lowei | reverse complement strand
TGAGCAACCATTGGAAACGCATTCTAATGGTACACCACATGTTCTGGCACCGCTGGTCGTCGGAATATTTGACGTTGCTGCAGAAGCGGACAAAGTGGAGCACTGTAGCCAACAACATTCAACTTGGTACACTGGTCCTTATTGCGGAAGACAACGCTCCGCCCGGACAATGGCTGCTGGGAAGAGTTGCAGAGCTACACCCAGGAGCTGATGGTGCAGTTCGGGTTGTAACACTCAGGGCCAAGACTGGATTATTTAAGCGCAACGTACATAAGCTCTGCCCGCTGCCTACAGATGCCGATGAACTTAATGTTGGAAGGAGCTTCCAAGGTGGGGAGAATGTTGACGTCCCTTAATAGAATATAGGATTAAATTACTTTATAAAGGTTAACAATTTGAATATTTGAGTTAATATGTAAATATCACAAAAAATGTGAATTAATTTGAAGTTGGCGCGTTACATTATGTACATATAAAGAAGCGCAATCGATAGTATCAATAGTATCGAGCCAAAACGATCTGAATTATGATCACTAGATTTAAGAGATATACGAAATAAAACGAACGAGCAAGGAACTACATCGAGCGGATTAAGGAAGGTCTTAATTGTGTAGACGGATTCCACTGGAAAACTGTTGGAGGGACTTAGCTCGAACACACTGGTTACTATGACCTTCGGCTATGTTGTTATTATGCTTATTTTATTATATTTATTATATGTGAGATGTATTCCATGGGTTTTATATTAGAGTTAGATTAATGGATATAAGTTGGTTTCTTTTAGATATTTTATGATTAGGTCGATTTCAGTTTTAGTTGGGTTAGAAAGGAATGTCAGCGGATTATTGTTAGCGAAGATTTTGAAACGTATGTCTGTAAGTTGTGAGGATGGGCAGTCTTTGAGTAGGTGTTCTATAGTTACTGGAACGTTGTTCAGGCAATGCGTACAAGTATTTATTTTGGTAGGGTCTAGGTAATGTTGGTGAGTTATTCTTGTATGTCTAAGTCTCTGTGTCTTAGTCTAATTATTTTTGTTTGTTTTATCCTTGATGTGGTGTTTTGGTCTAGTATTTTGGTGAATTTGTCGGCTGTTATTTGTTTGGGATTGATAAATTGATACCAGTTCGATGTTTGTTCTAGTTTTATAAGTTTGTCTTTAAGCATTTTTGTCTTGAGGTGTTTATTAATGTCTGATATATTGTTATTGTATGTGTATGTAAGGGGCATTATTGAAGCTGATTTCGCTTTTTGGTCTGCTAGTTCATTTCCTTTTATGTTTTTATGACCTGGGATCCAGAGTAGTTTTATTTTTGGATGTAGTTGCATTAGAAGAGATCTAATTTTAGATTCATAATAGTTGAAGTTATCGGGGTTGCCTATGGCTTGAAGAGAGATAGAGAGTCTGAACATATCATATATTTCCCGCGCATAGATTTAACAATTTGTATTGCCTCGAATATGGCTATGATTTCGGCAGTGTATATTGAAGAAAAATTTTGTAGTAAGCCCAATTTTAAGGTGTTTTTTTCCGTTGTGATTGCAAATGATGTGGTACTTATGGTTTTTGATCCATCCGTAAACAGAAAGGTGTGATCATTAAATTGGTTTTTGATGGTAAGAAAGTGTTGTTGGTATATAGAGTCGTGTGTATTATTTTTGTCTAGTTTGTCAAGTTCGGTATTTATGGTATTTGGTTGGAATTTCCAGAAAGGTAGCTTAGTTTTTATCTCGGGTTTTATGAGAAGGCTTATGTTTTGTTTTTTGCAATGTTGTAGTGAGTAAGTTATTGCTGAAGGTATTTTGTTGTTGAAGTGGATTCTGTTTTGGAGGGACTTTGAGATTTTGTGAAGTGGTGACTTGTTTGGAAAATAAAGGTTTTTTATTAGTTTGGCTTGTAGAAAGTCACGTCGATCTGCAACTGTGTTTATGTTAGCTTCCATTAAAAGATTTGTAATCGGGGTTGTCCTGAATGCTCCCAAAGCTATCCTTACTGCACAGTTTAGGATGGTTTGAATTTTTTTAAGCCAAGTTATTGAGGAATTGCCGTAAAATACTAGTCCGTAGTCAATTTTAGAAACTATTATTGCTTTTGTGATTGATATTAGTGTATGCGTATTGCAATTGAACTTGTTACTGGAGAGACATTTTATTATATTAATTTTGTTTGAGAGAGAGCTAGCTAAGTCTTCTATGTGTCTAGTCCATCTATATTTTGAATCGAATGTGAGTCCTAATATTTTTAAGTGGTCTACGCTCGGAATGTTTAGGTTTCTCGTTGTTATTGTGCATTTACAGTTATGTTTACGGCATATATGTAAGTGTTTGCATTTATCAAATGATAAGGATGAGCCTGAAAACGAACACCATTCGTCGATTTTTTGGAATAGATCATCGAGGTTTAAATTTTCTTGGGTTTGGTTTTTTTTAAATTTGACGATAATATGAAAATCGTCTGCATAGGCTGTGAATGTGAGATTTCGTTGGATAGTAATAAGGTTTGCTAGTTTATTATATGCTATTAAGAATATAATAACTGACATCGGTGATCCCTGGGGGATTCCGTTATGCAGAGGAAAAGTGCTCGATAGGTTGTTTGCCACGCGACATTTGATTTTTCTCTTGCTCATAAAATTAATAATATAGTTAAGTATTTTTGGGCCGATATTCCATTCTTGGAGTTGCGTAGTTATTGCATGTAGTCCAATTTTGTCAAAGGCTTTATTGAAATCTAATGATACTATTGATAAATGTTGTTTGTGGGATAATGCATCAGTTATCAGATGATCTAAGTACGCTAGATTGTCTATAACTGATTTTCCACGTTTGAAACCAACTTGATTTGTGTGTATATGTTTGTTTGTAGTAACAAACCACCACAACCTCTTGGCTATGATTTTGTCTAGAACTTTTGCGAAGCAAGAGTTTAGAGAAATCGGGCGGTATGAGGTTATTGATGTTTTGATGCAACCGGGTTTAGCTATTGGTATAACAAGACCTATTTTGTAAGTTTGGGGTATATAGCTATTAAGTATATTATTGTAATGTTTTAAAATTCTATCCTTAACTGCTGGGGATGTACTTGCAATCATTGGGTAGGAGATTCGATCAATACCTGGTGTATGACCCTTTAAGCTTGAGAGTGCGGAGGAAAGTTCTATGGAAGTGATATCTGATTCTATTTTCTGAGCAGATTGCGATGGAGGAGAGTTTTGATATGTTGAAATTGAATATTTGTTGTTAGTGAACATGGGTGAGAAGTTGGAATCTTTGGACTGATCAGACCAGTATTCAGCAAATGAATTGGCAATGGAGGGGTTATCTGAAGTTGGCTGTAAGGTGGTCGGATGGATAATTGTATGGATGTTTTTCATATTATTCAGTCCACAAAAGCGTCTTATATTTGACCAGGTTTGACATGTCTTTGTTTGTGGTTGGATTTCTGAAGTAAAAGAGGAAAGTGACTTATTTTTGGCAGATTTAATTTCTTTTTTAAATTTTGCCGCTGCTTTTCGAAATCTAATGATGTTTGTAGTTGTGATGTGTTTTTTTAGTTTGTTCCATGCTTGTTTTCTTTCGTTGTTGAGAGTTTGCAGTCCATTGTTCCACCAGGGAACGTTTCTGGGATGGTTTTTAATTGATGTTTGTGGGATGGTAAGATGGGCGCTTTGTAGTAGAATTTTATTTAGACATGATGATTCTTTATTGATATTGTTTGAGGGCGAGTTTTTTGTATTAAAGTAGTCAGTTTTGTCCTTAAATGCATCCCAGTTGGCTGAGTTTATTTTGAAGTTTGGGTTGTTTTGTGTTTTATTCTGTTTGTTATTGTTAAAGAGTGTAATGAGGATAGGGAAATGGTCACTTCCGTGAAGGTCGTCGATGATTTTCCAGTTAGCGTATTGGAATAAGTCTGGAGAGCAAAATGATAGGTCAATATGTGTGTATGTATTGTGTGTGGTAAAGTGTGTGGGGGATTTGTCGTTTAAGAGTATAAAGTTGGTGTTATTTAGGAATTTGGCTACTGTATTGCCTCTTGCGTTATTTTTTGGTGAGCCCCAAAGTTTGCTCCAACTATTGAAATCACCTAAAATAAGTGAGCTTGAGTTATTGCTGAGAACATTGTGTAGGTTACTTTCGTTAAAATTTTGGCTTGGCGATATGTATGCAGAAATTATTTTAAATTTTTTCTTCGATTCAACTTCAATAGCAGTTGCATCGAAGTCAGTTTGTAAATGTATTTCATTTGATTGGATTGAGTTGTGTATGATGACTGCTGCTCCCCCAAAATTGGGTGAGTAGTTTTTAGCGTAAAGTGAGAAGTTGATGGGAATGGGTATATTGTGAATATTAAATAAATGTGTTTCTTGTAATGCAATTATATGCGGTTGGTATTGTTTAATAATAATTTGTAATTCATTATAGTTGTTTATGTAGCCTCGAAGGTTCCATTAGATTATTGTCAGAGTCATTTTTGTAAGTTTTTATCTCTTGAGTGCTGATTATTTGGGTTGTTTTTACTTGATCTGTTAGTTTTAGTCGGATTCTATTTCCATTGAGCAGTTGTTGCTACTCAAGGCGTCAGTATTGGGGTTCTTCTGTCTTGTTTTTTTGCTGCTTGAGCTTTTTAATTTGTCCGCAGCCTTAATTGCTGCTAATCTGCGCTTAGAGGTAGTTAGTGGTAGAATTTTTACATTGTTAGAGGTTGTGCTTATGTTTTTATGGGAATTTGATAGGGTGTTTATCTTACTGTCTATTTCTGAGTCGATATCAGAGTACGATACAGTTTGGCGTTTGGATGTGGATGCTTGCTGGGGGTGTTGCTGTTTTTGTGATGCTGTGTGTTGTTGTTGTGGTGTTGTGTGTTGTTGTTGTGGTGCTGTGTATTGTTGGGAATGCGTAGAGGCCTGTGTGGTTTTGGTGACTGAAGAGAATAAGTGGGGTGTATTATCTGTGTTCCGTGTCCGTAGTATTGAGACGGCTGTTTTGTTGTCGCATTTGTTTGTGGTTTTAATTGCTTGGAGTTCGTATTGAGTGATAAAGATAGGGCATTTTTTGCTGGTGGAGTTATGTGGGTTCGAAGAGTGCTGGTCGTTATTGCAGTTAATGCAGTGCTGGGTTTTGTTACATTTCTCTTGTGTGGTCGTGTCAATGTGAAAGTCCTCTCCGCAATTGAAGCAAAGTTTTTTGTTTTTGCAGAATTTTTGGAGGTGTCCAAACTGGAAGCAATTGTTGCATTTCATTGGAAGTGGTATACATATATTGTCTGACTTGGGCTCTTTGGTATCCAATCATTATGTACTCATGTAGGGTTAGTAGGTTGAATGTTAATATGCAGACGCCAGTCTCTTTAAGAGATCCGTTTTCTCTTTTCAAAATTTTCTTTACTTAGGAGACCTGTTGGTGCGCAAGTTCTAATTAGATTTCGTCTTCTTCAATGCCTCTTAAATCGTTAGAGTAAACGACGCCCTTTGAGTAGTTAAGAGAGTTGTGTATTGTGACGTTGACGTTGATGTCGCTTGCAAGAGATTTTAGGTGTATTAGTTTTTTCGCTTGTATGTTTGTTTTCATCTTTATCAAAATTGTTCCGTTTCTTATTTTTTTGCACATTTCGACTTCACCTCCACAGGTGTAGTCAACTTTTTATGAGAAAGGGGGATACCAAGTTGAGGTCTTTGTTGGGATCTGTTCTCGAGATGTTGACGAATTTCGGTCCAGGTGTTTGTAGAAGGGTTTCAATTTGGGGAGAGAGTCTAGGCCCTCGATCTGGGGGGTCCCTCATTACGGTGCCTCTGGTTTTGATTCCGTTAGGTTGTCACTTAATTGAATATTTGTGTTTGTTACTGTTCTAGTTATAATTGTTGGTAGTTGTTGGTGATTCTGCTTTGTGCGAGGTTTTGCGATGAGCTTTTAGTTAGCGTAGGCACGTTTGATCTCTATGAGAGTAGTTTTGTGACTAATATAAAAATAAATTCTATAAATTACATACAGTCAAGGAAAAAGTCAACACACAGCACCAATTTTGCGATATTTCGGGTTTTCGCAATGAAAATCAAAAAAGTTGGTATGCCATTATTTGAGGTCTTAATGGATTAGTTTATTAAAAAAAAGTGTTAAGACCTTAAAAGAAAAGTCTAGAAATTTGCGAGTTGAGCTGTAAATTCAAACTAAATTTTATTCTTAAAATCAGAGCCTTATATGTGATTTGACAATGAGGTAGTAGGTACAATTTTGCATTCTATAATTATCGTTAGACCTACGCAGAGGATATACTTTACTGAGGGTGTCTATTTGAGTGCATGCTTACTTTAGTGTTATTTTAGGACCGCATTTGTTAAGTGTTTTCTCCACTTTTGTTTTGTTGTCGTATTAATGGGTTACAGATCTCTGTTTACACCCGTGCAGTCATAACTTGTCTACTCTATGTGATTTCTTTAGAGATCGGTTTTGTTACATGAGGGAATGTGTACAATAAGATGTTTATGTTTTGAACATTCTGCAAAGGGCCGAAAGTGGCATGGTTTTGACGATAATATGTTCATGTTTGAACAAAAGTTTAATTTATAATTCTTTTCACAACAATAAGAACAACGAGGGGAACGTTGTCGGTTGCTGCTGCGACCGCAACTCTACATTTATACCCGATACATAGTCGGTATGGCTACATTGAGCGACAAAGAGTGCGTGCGGGAGAGACAGAAAACGTGTCTGAACGTGTCGTCGGGCGCTGCGTAGCCACTGCAAATTGATTTGTTAGTTTTGGCTATAAAATGGTCCGATTTGATCCAGATTCGGCAGTCTGGTAGATATGGTCATTTTCTATGATTGTGCGATTTTAATTTCCCGTATCTTCAAAATTGTGGCTGCCACGGATTTTCGTCTTTTGTGGGGGCGGAGGAGGGTGCGGTGAAATTTTGAAATACGCTTGTAACAGTGACATATCGCAGAAGTCTGGATACAATTTTCGTTGCTCTAGCTCTTATAGTCTTTGAGCACTATGCGCTCATATGGACGGACTGACGGACGGACAGAGAGACATGGCTCAATCGGATAACTTTTGTTTTTTTCCTTCACCACAGTATCGTAGCATGGTAGAAAATTTGCGTAAATTTTACTGTTCACGAAGCTTCTAAGTAATAAATATTAATGCTTCGACAAACTGGCTTCTGTTATAAGAGATATAACTTCACAGGCCTTAGCTGGAAAAATCGACGAATTGTTTTCTTTTGAAGCAAATCGAAAATCATCAGCAGCGGACCCTTTCAATTCTGCTAGTTCTGCTATCCTTCGCCGTTTTGTTCTCCTTGAACACTCTACAAAATTTAGTCTTCCACGACTTCGATCCTGACTTACGTCCGATACTAGTGGATTTAATAAAAAGCACTCATTTATTTCAAACCATTTAGGGTATTTTTTCAGAAAATTTGATTTTGTTCTGGTGCTTTTATTCCACATCTCCTTAATTTTTTTTTAAATGTAATCCAGTTTGTTCTTGATATCTGGTGACTGAAGCTCGTATCCCTTTTCTTTAAACTGCTGTTGTAGATCTTCATAAACTTTGTTAGCTTTTTCAGGAAATGAGCCAATTATTTAAGCACCACTTATCAAAAAAATTAATGCGAGAAAGCATACATTGATATATTGTGCCTATGAATAAATATTTATAAACCAAGCGTTTAAACAAATTAGGAATAAGGGAATAAGAGAAATACATTGAGAAACAAGAAAACAAAACAAATAAACTAGACTTACACAATGAACAGTTACAGATTCGCAAAGCACACACAAAAAAAGAAAAAGATAAAAAGTCAACTAGGCCGCCTTAGTTAAATGCATATAGCGCAAACACGGGCAAAAACGGGCAGCTGATATTCATAGCTAAGAATATTAAAACAATAAAAAAATTTTAGACATAAGTCTGAACTTAGGCAGAGAAGGGGGTCCCAACTTTTAGTTTTTATCTTCAAATTTATATTTATTTTCAAATCGAGAGCTCAATCTGTAATAAATTCAACTGCACAGTCCACATGCATTTTTGGTCTCTCTCTTGGAGCTATTCGTTATGTGCACGATTGGAATAAAGCAAAAACGAAATCACCGATTAATAAAATATTCATTTCAGAAATAGTGATGACACATTTGGAGGCAAAATCTAAACTTTGATTTTTTTTCCTAATGGCCTATGAAACCGTCCACTGTGCGCGTCCACCAATGCATTGGTTGCATGTCGTCCTCTCCTAAACATTTATCTGGCCGGGCAAAATAGCAAGCTATCGGCTTTATACTTCAGCTAAGCCGCCAGTATAAATAAACATTATAAAGTTAAACCAAGTTGTCATTTTTATTTTGGAAACAAATAGGTGCTAAAAAAGCTTGGCATCTTAAACATCTATTTGAGTGTATGATTCTTAAATATATTATTATTTTAGGTCACTTTTTTTATATGTGATAAATAATCTATATCACAAAAAAGTAATATGAGATAAAAATCTACATATACAATTGTTGAGAAATTAGCCGCTTAGTTTAGTTCAATGTTCATTTATATTACAACTGCCCTATTCATATGCTCATGATTGTATTGTCCCGCTTAAGCAACTATTTTTACGCGCATAGCTGTCTTTTTATAGCTTGTGTCCAAAACATAACTGTAACGTTCTCACACGTATAGCCAAAACCCGCAGCTGCACACGCATACATCGATGTGTACCGTTTTGCATTGGACCGTCGCATCGCATGATCTTTCAATTCCCTTTTGCTCGACTTCTTTTCGTGGAGTTGATTTTAGTAGAAAAATCGAGTCACAACCAACCGCTAAACCAACCAATCTCTGTACAGCTGCATATCGACCCCCGCTATTCATATAACCTGTAAACCGCCAATATTACGTAATCACTAGATATATCAAATACAACCTCTTAAAAATCATACAGTCCACTAATTTATAACCACATATCGTTTAGAATTGTTTTTAGAGTACTATGACACTTTTTGAAGAACCATTCCCCACCATATCAGAAGAACTGTTATTTTGCATATTCTTTATATGCTAATTTACTATATTCATATATAGAATAACGAATATGATGAACGGATATAAATACATACATATGTAAATATATGTCGGATCCTAATGTTATTCTCTGTGTATTCTGGTTTGTTAGCTGCTCAAGAACTCACTACGAAATTGTTCGCAGTGCTATCTGCCGTTGCCTTCTTTACGATTTACCGTTTGTTATTGTCCACTGCCTGCCCCATTGCTGTGCAGGTGTTAGTGAGACAGTGCGTAGAGAGAGAGAGAGACGACTCACTCAGAGAGAATAAAAAGGGACGGGATAAAGGGAGCGCGCGTTGAGCCTGTTCCTCTGCGATAATGTGTGCTGGTTAGAGGGATTGAGTTTTGCAATACGCTGAGTGCAGTTGTGTTATGGAGTTTGCGCACACAATTATCACGCGGAGTAATTCGCTATTACGTGTCGCCATGCAAGAAAATCGAGATTTGTTAGATTCTAAACCCATTTGAAACCTTTTTATATGTCCATATACATATATTATTTACCATATTTTCCAAAAATTAACATTTTTACGTGGCACAGTAGGTCAAATGCCCACTTTCTCTGAGGAAAAGTGAAAAAGTCAAAATGGCGTTTTACTTTCACTGTTGTTATACCCGATACTCAAAATGAGTATTGGGGTATATTAGATTTGTGGTGAAAATGGATGTGTGTAACGTCCAGAAGGAAGGGTTTCCGACCCCATAAAGTATATATATTCTTGATCAGCATCAATAGCCGAGTCGATTGAGCCATGTCTGTCTGTCCGTCCGTCCGTCCGTCTGTCCGTCCCTATCAGCGCCTAGTGCTCAAAGACTATAAAAGCTAGAGCAACGACATTTTGTATCCAGCCTTCTGTGATATGTCACTGTTACAAAACTTCGCCCCGCCCACTTCCGCCCCCACAAAGGACGAAAATCTGTGGCATCCACAATTTTAAAGATACGAGAAAACCAAAACGCAGAATCGTAGAGAATGACCATATCTTCTAGACTGCAGAATCTGAATCAGATCGTATCATTATTATAGCTAGAATGAAGAAAACAATTTCATTTTTTCTCGCCCTGTCTCTCTCTAACACACACGTATCATAGCCGGCTTTGCCTATTGCTAAATATGAGTTCCTAGATCTCAGAGACTATAAAAGCTAGAGCAACCAAATTTGGTATCCACACTCCTGTGATATCGGACCTTGACGAGTTGTTATTAAAATTTCGCCTCACCCCCTTCCGCCCCCGCAAAGGACGAAAGTCTGGAGCATCCACAGATCTCAGAGACTATTAGACCTGACTGTCGAGCTCTCACTGTTACAAAACTATTTGTAATTTTTCACTGCAGAACTCACTGTTGATAGCTCACTGCTACAAGTGTGTTTCAAAATTTTGCCCCACCCCCTCCGCAGCCATAAACAACGAAAATCTGTGGCAACCACACTTTTGAAGATAGGAGAAAATTAAAAACGCACAATCATAGAGAATGGCCATATCTACCAGATTGCCGAACCTTGCCGAATCCGAGTAAGATCGGATTATTATTATAGCCAAAAGTAACAAATCAATTTGCAGTGGCTACGCAGCGACTGATTTTCTGTCTCTCTCTCGCACTATTTGTCGTTTAATGTAGCCATACTGACTATGTATCGGGTATTAATGTAGAGTTGCGGTCGCAGCAGCAACTCACAACGTTCCCCCTCGTTTTTATACCCGGTAGTAAGGGGTATATTAGATTTGTGGTGAAAGTGAATGTGTGTAACATCCAAAGGGAAGCGTTTCCGACCCCATAAAGTGAACAGCACCACTAGCCGATTCGATATAGCAATGTCTGTCCGTCTGTTCGTGCCAATGAGCGCTTAGATCTCAGAGACTATAAGAGCTACAGTAACGAAATTTTGTATCCAGACTCCTGTGATATTACACTGTTACAAGTGTATTTAAAAATTTCGTCCCGCCCCCACAAAGGACGAAAATCGTTGGCATCTACAATTTTGAAGATATGCAAAGAAGAATCTGAATCAGATCGGATCATTATTATAGCCATAGAACGAATGAAACTGGAGTGGCTGCGCAACCCTTTCACGAGCTTACTCATTTTCTATCTCTCTCTCACACACTCTTCGTCGTGCAATGTGTTCGCCCTCTGGTGAGATAAAACGGCTGATGTTGATGTGAGAATAGAAAACAAAGAGACAGATGTAAACGAGCGGGAACGTTGTGAGTTGCTGCTGCGACCGCAACTCTACATTTATACCCGATACATAGTCAGTATGGCTACATTAAACGACAAAGAGTGCGTGCGAGAGAGACAAAAAATCAGTCAGAACGTGTCGACTGGCGCTGCGTAGCCACTGCAAATTGATTTGTTACTTTTGGCTATAATGATAATCCGATCTTATTCGGATTCGGCAAGATTCGGCAATCTGGTAGATATGGCCATTCACTATGATTGTGCGTTTTTAATTTTCTCCTGTCTTCAAAATTGTGGTTGCCACAGATTTTCGTTTTTTAAGGCTGCGGAAGGGGGTGGGGCGAAATTTTGAAACACACTTGTAGCAGTGAGCTCTCTGAGCAAAAAGAAATACACTTGTAACAGTGAGTTCTGCAGTGAAAAATTACAAATAGTTTTGTAGCAGTGAGAGCTCTACAGTCAGGTCTAATAGCCTCTGAGATCTGTGGATGCTCCAGATTTTCGTCCTTTGCGGGGCCGGAAGGGGGTGTGGCGAAATTTTGAAACAAACTCGTCAAGGTCCGATATTCCAGGAGTGTGGATACCAAATTTGGTTGCTCTAGTTCTTATAGTCTCTGAGATCTAGGCGCTAATGTTTTGCGCTATGCAAAGCCGGCTATGATACGTGTGTGTTAGAGAGAGACAGGGCGAGAAAAAATGAAATTGTTTTCTTTATTCTGGCTATAATAATAATTCGATCCAATTCAGATTCAGTACTCTAGAAGATATGGTCATTCTCTACGATTCTGCGTTTTAGGTTTTCTTGTGTCTTTAAAATTGTGGATGCCACAGATTTTCGTCCTTTGTGGGGGCGGAAGTGGGCGGGGCAAAGTTTTGAAATACAATTGTAGCAGTGACATATCACAGAAGTTTGGATACAAAACTTCGTTGCTCTAGCTCTTATAGTCTTTGAGCACTGGGCGCTGATAGGGACGGACGGACGGACGGACGGACGGACAGACAGACATGGCTCAATCGACTCGGCTATTGATGCTGATCAAGAATATATATACTTTATGGGGTCGGAAACGCTTCCTTCTGGACGTTACACACATCCATTTTCACCACAAATCTAATATACCCCAATACTCATTTTGAGTATCGGGTATAAAAAATTTAAAACAAATGGGAACAAATAAGATCTAATATATGAAAAATCTCCCAAATGGCTGGATCGATTTTTTATGAAATTTGTTTTGCCACAAAATCAATACGTCCCTATATAAAAATATAAGTTCTATAAATTACATACAGTCAAGGAAAAAGTCAACACACAGCACCAATTTTGCGATATTTCGGGTTTTCGCAATGAAAATCAAAAAGTTGGTATGCCATTATTTGAGGTCTTAATGGATTAGTTTATTAAAAAAAGTGTTAAGACCTTTTTAAAAGAAAAGTCTAGAAATTTGCGAGTTGAGCTGTAAATTCAAACTAAATTTTATTCTTAAAATCAGAGCCTTATATGTGATTTGACAATGAGGTAGTAGGTACAATTTTGCATTCTATAATTATCGTTAGACCTACGCAGAGGATATACTTTACTGAGGGTGTCTATTTGAGTGCATGCTTACTTTAGTGTTATTTTTAGGACCGCATTTGTTAAGTGTTTTCTCCACTTGTGTTTTGTTGTCGTATTAATGGGTTACAGATCTCTGTTTACACCCGTGGAGTCATAACTTGTCTACTCTATGTGATTTCTTTAGAGATCGGGTTTGTTACATGAGGGAATGTGTACGATAATATGTTTATGTTTTGAACATTCTGCAAAGGGCCGAAAGTGGCATGGTTTTGACGATAATATGTTCATGTTTGAACAAAAGTTTAATTTATAATTCTTTTCACAACAATAAGAACAACGAGGGAACGTTGTCAGTTGCTGCGCGACCGCAACTCTACATTTATACCCGATACATAGTCGGTATGGCTACATTGAGCGACAAAGAGTGCGTGCGGGAGAGACAGAAAACGTGTCTGAACGTGTCGTCGGGCGCTGCGTAGCCACTGCAAATTGATTTGTTAGTTTTGGCTATAAAAATGATCCGATTTGATCCAGATTCGGCAGTCTGGTAGATATGGTAATTTTCTATGATTGTGCGATTTTAATTTCCCGTATCTTCAAAATTGTGGCTGCCACGGATTTTCGTTTTTTGTGGGGCGGAGGAGGGTGCCGTGAAATTTTGAAATACGCTTGTAACAGTGAGATCTCACAGGAGTGTGGATACAAAATTTGATTGCTCCAGCCTTAATAGTCTCTGAGATCTGTGGATGCCACAGATTTTCGTCCATTGCGGGGGCGGGCGGGGATAAGCCGACCATGAAACCTGTGTGTTAGAGAGAAACAGAGCGAGAGAAACTGAAATTGTTTTCTTCATTTTGGCTATAATATTGATACCATGTAGTTCAGATTCTGCGTTTTTGGTTTTCTCGTATCTTTGAAATTAGCGATGCCACAGACTTTCGTCCTTTCTGGGGGCGGAAGTGGGTGAGCGAAGTTTTGAAATACGCTTGTAACAGTGACATATCGCAGAAGTCTGGATACAATTTTCGTTGCTCTAGCTCTTATAGTCTTTGAGCACTATGCGCTCATATGGACGGACTGACGGACGGACAGAGAGACATGGCTCAATCGACTCGGCAATTGATGCTAATCAAGAATATATATACTTTTTGGGGTCGGAAACGCTTCCTTCTGGACGTTACACACATCCATTTTCACCACAAATCTAATATACCTCTATACTCATTTTGAGTATCGGGTATAAAAACATAAAGGATTCATGGGAAAAAAGTCTACATACAGTCTCTATGCTTTTGAATTATAGTTTCAAAGTCATCTTAATATTAATACTTATTATACTTTTAATATTTGGTTGGTCCACCATTGGCATCTGTAAGGCTGTAAGCCTGTAGATGTCGGGGCATTGATGCCACCAAAATTTTCGGTTGTTGTGGGTGGAACTTCGGACCAAGCTCGAATAAGGGCGGTTTTGAGGCTTTCCCGACTGCTGATATCATACTTCCGTACCAATCTTTCTAAAATGTCTCAAAGATGTTCGATTGGGTTAAGGTCTGGCGATTGGGGTGGTGAATAAAGATGTCTTGGGGCATAATACAACAACCAATCCCGCACTACATGTGCGGTGTGCTTTGGATCATTGTCCTGTTGGAAGATCCAACTGCTTCCCAGGCTCAATGTATCTCTCAATATCTTCTTATGCTGGAAGCGATCCATATTCCCCACAAACAAACACAAATTACCGACTCCAGACGACGCCATAGCGCCCCAAAACAAACTTCCAAACTTTGGAACGGCCGAAAATGCCGAAAATGTTGTATTTACTTTCATCTGTAAATAAAACGCTTTTCCAAAAGTTTGGATCCTTATTTAAGTGCGCTTTGGCGAATTCCAGGAGTAAAATCCGATTTTTTTCAGAAATCAAAGGTTTCTTTCGTGGAACTCGGCTCTTGAAACCATCCGTGTGCAAAAATTGGTAATTGTTTTGGGTGCACAATGACTCCTGAACACTTTTCAATGTGTTGTTGTTGTTGTAATTGATGGTCTGGACAATGGATCGACTTAATTTAACTACATCCGCGATTTCGCCATATGATTTTTATCATTACGAAGGCTGATAATATAATTTCGAACAGAAGACTGTATTTCCTTCCTTTTTTCCATTTTTTTCAAAATCAGAGGAACAATAATAATTCAGTCAATCCAATACACACACTTGATACGCAGCGAGGCTAGGCGTCAAAATAGTCAGGGATTTCCCTTTTTACCTTCTATTTCTTGAATTGTTAAAGGGAATTCCCACGCAGTATGTAGAATTTTTTCCGTGAACATTTTATGTTTTTTCCTAGTGACTTTAGTATACATCTAATTCTGTTTTTATACGGTAGATGGGTTCCTGAAAAAACCGTGTAAAAAAGACATTGATCGAATACGTAAAAAAACGAAGGAGAAACAAATATGTACATATTCTCTTTATGATCTTTCTTGTTTTCGTTTGATTTCTAGCTGTTTGTGAGCTGTGTGTGTTTTTATCTATTTGTGTTGTTATTTTAAACCGTGTAAAATGAATAGAAACGTGTAAAAAATGTAAAATTTTTGTTTTCAAACTGTTCGGTCAAACTCCTTTAAGGAACAAACTACTCAAACGACCCTCGTAAAATATAGGCCTACGCTCACTTTTTGTAATTACTCTCACCATTATTATACTAAATTCACCACTGTATTCTCTCTCTTATGCCCAGTGCTCAAGCACTAAGATTTGTAATAAATAGTTATTGCCTAATGCTCAACTGGATCGATCGACGTTTCTCTTTCATTTATAGAATTTAATTTGTTTGCAGAAAAAACTAACACACCCCCATCCGTGAATTAACAATAATGCGGAAAACGCTCCGTGTATAAACATTTTGGCGCCCAACGTGGGGCATGTGTGTTAATTCTTCTGTGAACAATTAAACTAATCGAAATCTACAAAGGCAACAATTACAACATTCGCTCGTCTCGCAGCTGCAATCGAAAGTTCCGAAAACCGTATCAGAATTGTTCGTCTCGATCACGGGTTCATTGTCCTCGCCTTGCTCTCGCCGTTTTCGCTTAATTTTATCATTCGCTTGTCACCCACAACGCATTCAACGGCGCTTGCATTCTCGGTTCGTTCGCTTTGCAGCTACCTGCTTTGGTCCATCGATCAACGCATTCTTTCTATTGGAATTCCACCGCTTCACTTTCGTTTTGCTTTCGTTGCCGCTGCTGGAACTTTCGTTGACTCTCCGCTTTGGAACTGCCCTCGCTCTCACCGTTGGATTTGTGCTCTAGCTGCTGCTGCTTGCTGCGTTTTTTGTTGTTGTTATTTTTGGAAGCTCTAGTTCTGTGTCAGCGTAATTACACTACACAACAAAATGACGACGCTCGAAGATTTAAAACGCCAACGGAGCAATATAAAACGAAATATAACTCGGATCAAATCTGTGGTAGATGCTAAATCGGAAACCCCGATATGCAATGATGAGCTTCGCTATCGGTTGAACATCTTAGAAACGTATTTCAAGAATGTTTTAAATGTCCAAGCTAATATTGAAGACCTTAGTCCGAATGATGAAGGACGGGCAGATTTGGAGGATACATACATAGCAATCAAGCTATCCATAAAGGAAAAAATGGGAGGAGATCTGAACGCCAGCATTGTTGCGCCGGACTACCACCCACCGCCAGTGAAGTCATCGTTACCAAGGTTGTCGCTGCCCACTTTCGACGGAACATATGCAAACTATAAGAATTTCATTCACTCGTTCGAGCAAATTGTTGTGCGTGAGTCTGGATTGTCTAATATAGAAAAGTTTAATTATTTGCTGACCTGCCTCACGGGGCCGGCATTAGATACAATTCAGGCATTCCAGGTTACAAGCGAAAACTATCCGAAGGCCCTAGAAAAACTCAAAAGCCGTTTTGATAATCCTGCTCTTATATTTTTTAGAAGGTATTGAGGCATTGTTTGCACTACAACCTGTGGAACGGTCAAACAGTCAGCAGCTTCACAGCCTAGTGGATAAAGCATCCGCTATCTTAAGCTCGTTGGAGTCCATCGGCAAACCTGAGAACATTGTTCACGCTATGGTTATATATATTATAATGGAAAAGTGTGATCAGCAAACTCGGAATAAGTGGAAGGAATCGCAGGACTACAAAACTCTGCCAACCTGGCTAGCATGCACACAGCTTTTGGAACGCCACTGTCAGTTTCTCCATTCGTCTGGAAACTCGGCTGGTACTTCGTCACAACGAAAGGCTGAACCCAATAAGTCAAATCGTCATTCTAATCACCAAATAAACTCGTCGTTTGCTATCACTAATCCGTCTTGTACACTTTGTTCTAGTTCTGGCCATAAAATCTCTAACTGCTCTCAGTTCAAGGCTATGAACAGCAACCAACGGTACGACAATGCAAAACGCCTCGGTCTCTGCATCAATTGTCTTGGAAACGGTCATAGAGTGGCGCAATGTTCATCGACTCATCGTTGCCGATCCTGTAATCGGAATCATCATTCATCTTTGCATCACTCTCAGCCGCAACAGCCACTTCAATCATCAGCAGGACAATCTTCAACTACTGAACCGGTACTCCAACCAGCGCAACCCTCCTGGCAAACGGCTGCTAATCAGTCTCATCAAGCTGCTTCACACTCTCATATGGAGATCGCAGCAGATGATCAAATTTTGTTGGCAACAGCTATGGTTTTGGTAAAGGATGCCACAGGTGAATACAAACTCGGTAGAGCGTTGCTTGATTCATGTTCTCAGGTTAATTTTGTAACCGAAACCTTTGCACAAAAAAACTTCGCCTTCGTCGTGAAAAACACCACATTGGAATTCGCAGTATAGGAGACTCCCTTACTAGTTTGAAGGCTCGTACGACTACCTCTATTAAGTCACGTACTTCCGGCTATCAGCTCACTCTCAGTTTGGAATTACATCCCATATTGCCTACCAGCCAGATAGTGAGATCGACATATCGAATTGGAACCTTCCTGCCAACACTCCATTGGCTGACGAATCATTCTATAGGACCAAACGTATTGATCTGCTACTGGGAACCGAAGCCTTCTATGGAGCTCTAGCTGTTGGCCAGATTCGCATTGGTCCAAATCTTCCCACTTTGCAGAAGACTCTTTTTGGCTGGGTTGTTGCTGGGAGGTACCAGCGCCAACATAACAGACAGCCACCGTTGTGCTTAGCGACTGTAGAGGAGTCGATCGACAAGAATTTGCAGCAATTATGGAAAGTGGACTCATTTGTAGATCCAAGCGCTAGAATTCTCCCAAATCATCGTCGCTGTGAGGACCATTTCAGGGACACAACACATCAGGATGCCAATGGGCGGATTGTCGTTCGCTTGCCATTTCAAGAAGATCCAAGTTGTCTTGGAAGTTCCTTCGATACAGCTCGAAATCGATTTTTTGCCATTGAGAGACGTCTCGCTCGTCTACCGGAAATTCGTTCGCAGTATATCTCGTTCATGCAGGAATATGAAAGTCTCGGCCATATGTCCCTCGTACTGAATCCTAACTTGGAAGAACCGCATTATTATATACCCCACCATTTCGTTCTGAAACCAAGCAGTACCTCGACGAAGCTCAGAGTTGTCTTTGACGCGTCTTGCCGTACAACATCTCAAAGGTCACTTAACGATCTACTTTTAGTCGGCCCTACCATTCAGGATGAGTTGTACTTGCAATTGCTGCGGTTCCGCATGCATAGGTTCGGCATCACGGCTGACGTCACAAAAATGTACAGGCAGGTACTAGTGGGTGAGAAGGATAGAAAATTCCAGTACATTTTGTGGCGAGCATCTCCAAATACGGATCTTCAAACCTACCAACTCAATACAGTGACATATGGGACTGCGTCTGCCCCATTTCTCGCAACTCGTAGTTTGCATTACTTGGCTGAGGATTGTAAGGATGCATGGCCCTTAGGTGCTGCTGCTGTTAAAACTGCATTTTATGTTGATGACCTTTTGTGTGGGGCTGATGATTTAGATACACTCTTCAAACTAAAACTGAAATCACATCAACTCTTGCTCGTGGTCAGTTTCCATTATGCAAGTGGCATTCAAATCATCCAGGCGTGATGGAAGACGAATCTACCAAGGAAATAAACATTTCAGAAAACTCAGTCAGCAGCACACTCGGCGTAACTTGGCATCAACGAAGTGATGCATTTAGTTTCACATTCAATCCAAAGGAAGTCCATCCCACTACCACAAAACGAACAATTTTGTCTACCGCGTCGTCGCTATTCGATCCAATCGGTCTGCTATCACCGTTGGTCATTGTCTCTAAGATCATTCTTCAGGAGTTGTGGCTTTTGAAACTCGACTGGGACGAGTCTGTCCCCAGAATTTAAACCACGCATGGAGCAATTGTTTGGAATCGTTGAATTCACTGTCGTCACTAGCGGTACCTCGTTTTTGTTTGCAGCCTGACACTAGGAGCATTCAAATACATGGATTTTGCGACGCATCGATTCGGGCATACGGCTGCTGTGTTTATGTGCGCACGGAGAATTCGCTTGGACAGGTCACAGTGAAATTGTTCACTTCTAAGTCAAGAGTAGCACCAGTGAAGAAACAGTCTCTTCCGAAGCTTGAACTATGCGGTGCACATCTACTTTCTCAGTTGTATAACAAAGTCAAGGCCATATTCAGTAAACACACTACCACATCTTATTTTTGAGCGACTCACAGCTCGTATTGCATTGGCTGCAACAACACTCAGTAACCTTATCGACCTTTGTTGGAAATCGAGTGTCCGATATTCAGGATTTAACTTCTGATGGAAAATGGCGCTATGTGCCAACACATCAAAACCCTGCTGATATTCTGTCGCGAGGCTGTAACGTGAGCGAGTTGATTAAGTCTCCATGGTTTTCGGGTCCTACGTTTCTAGTCGAGGATTCGCTAAACTGGCCCGCCACTGGTGGAAAACTTGATATTGACATGGACGTGGTTAACTCGGAGAAACGGAAAAGTTTGTTTGCTGCCGTACAGGAGACAAATAATATCCTCAACATCGTCGATAATATCAGCTCGTACACTCACAGTCTTCGTCTCACTGCTTGGATGATTAGGTTCATAAGGAGATGTCGGAAGCAATCGACGTTTACCACAACCTCACCGACGCCAGATGAACTTCGTTTTGCTTCACATTGCCTTATTTGGAACATTCAACAGACTCATTTTGTAGAGGACATCCGTTTACTTCAGAAGCAAAAACCATTAAAAAGCAGCTTAAAGTTTCTTACTCCCTTTTTAGAAGTCGTGAACGGATTCGAACTTATCAAGGTTGGTGGACGATTGGAATACTCAGACCTACCAGACGGTCAAAAACATCCGTTGCTGCTGCCTAGTCAGTCCAAATTTGTATGGAACTATATTCGCCATTTGCATCTTCGGAACTATCACGCTGGACCTAAAGCCCTAGTCGCTCTCATTCGTTTGGAGTATTGGATCGTTAACGCCAGAGACTTGGCACGTCGAATTGTCCGCTCCTGTGTACACTGCGTTCGCTACAGACCAAAGCTGCTACAACAACTCATGGGCTCATTACCGCCTACGCGACTCGCTCCGGCTCTACCCTTTGAACGCTGTGGAGTTGACATTTGTGGACCCATCAACACATATCTACGCATTCGAGGAAAGGGACCTACAAAATCATACATAGCCGTGTTCGTTTGCCTTCTCACCAAGGCCGTTCACATCGAAGTAGTCTCTGACTTGTCAACAAAGGCGTTCTTAAATGCATTGAAACGGATGGGAGGTCGTCGCAAGCTGCCAGCAGACATCTTCTGCGATAATGCCACTAACTTTGTAGGGGCATCGAATCAACTGCAGGAACTAAAAAAGTTTATGTTCTTAAAGCAGTCCCAAGATGAAATCTATAAATTTTGCGCATCTGAATTTATTAATTTCCATTTTATTCCCCCCAGGGCACCTCATTTCGGAGGCCTTTGGGAAGCGGCAGTCAAGAGTGCAAAGGGGCTGTTGAATCGTACGCTGGCCAACACCAGGTTCACCTTTGAAGAGTTGAGCACTGTCGTCGTCGAGATAGAATCGATCCTCAACTCGCGCCCGCTATCGCCGCTTTCGTCAGACCCAAATGACGTTAGCGCTCTCACGGCTGGTCATCTCTTGGTTGGCGAATCATTGCGATCACTACCTGAAAGGTCCCTCGAGAATATTAAGCTGTCAAGTATGGATCGCTACGATGCGATTACGGCCGTCAAGCAACGGTTTTGGAAGCAATGGTCTGCTGACTACATCAACGAATTGCGATCGCGCACGAAGTGGACAGCACCCTCAACGAACCTCACCGAGGGCACGTTGGTCATCATCCATGAGGACAACCTGCCACCACTACGCTGGAAACTAGGCCGAGTGCAGTCTACTGTGCTTGGGAAGGATGGACTTGTACGGGTGGTGCACCTCCGCACTGCAAATGGAACATGTTGCAGGCCAGTACACAAGTTGGCTATTCTTCCGGTGGTTTGAAAGCAGTCCTTTCAACGGGGCCGGGATGTTCGGTCAAACTCCTTTAAGGAACAAACTACTCAAACGACCCTCGTAAAATAGAGGCCTACGCTCACTTTTTTTTGTAATTACTCTCACCATTATTATACTAAATTCACCACTGTATTCTCTCTCTTATGCCCAGTGCTCAAGCACTAAGATTTGTAATAAATAGTTATTGCCTAATGCTCAACTGGATCGATCGACGTTTCTCTTCATTTATAGAATTTAATTCGTTTGCAGAAAAAACTAACACACCCCCATCCGTGAATTAACAATAATGCGGAAAACGCTCCGTGTATAAACACAAACTGTGTTATTTCAAAACCTTGTAAAGAAAGACCGTGTAAAAACAGAATTAGGTGTAAAATGATATACATTTTTTTCTGAAATAATGGTAACTGTAAGCGTCCTAAATAATGACATACCAACTTTTTTAATATTCATTGCGAAAACCCGAAATATTCAAAAATTGGTGCTGCATGTTGACATTTTTCCTTGACTGTTTGTCAGTAAATACAGTACCGGGTATAAAGTAGAGCCGCGGCCTTTGTTACCACCTTGATGACGAGGTACCGATATTTGAGCTTTTTGCATTAATCGTGGCGCCGTCTGTGACCGACCAGGGTTGCCCAGGTGAACCGACTTCTTAAGTTCCGCGGCGGTCATGGTGTCCTCCAGGTTCTTCGAGAAGAGCTCCTCCATAATCTCCTGTGGCGTGATGGACGTGTCCACGTCATACACCACGACCTGAGGCTTGGTCTCCGGCCTTTCCTGACATCAAGTCCAGCCTCAGTGAACTTCGTGCTGGCCACTACCTTCCTGGAGCTCGCTAACTGAAGGGGTGCAAATAATCGCTCCTCCGATCTTCAGCTCGCGAACCTCGTGCACTCGTACTCCGAGTATCGGCAAATTACAAATAGTTTTGTAGCAGTGAGAGCTCTACAGTCAGGTCTAATAGCCTCTGAGATCTGTGGATGCTCCAGATTTTCGTCCTTTGCGGGGCCGGAAGGGGGTGTGAAATTTTGAAACAAACTCGTCAAGGTCCGATATTCCAGAGGTGGATACCAAATTTGGTTGCTCTTAGCTCTTATAGTCTCTGAGATCTAGGCGCTAATGTTTTGCGCTATGCAAAGCCGGCTATGATACGTGTGTTTAGAGAGAGAGACAGGGCGAGAAAAATGAAATTGTTTTCTTTATTCTGGCTATAATAATAATTCGATCCAATTCAGATTCAGTACTCTAGAAGATATGGTCATTCTCTACGATTCTGCGTTTTAGGTTTTCTTGTGTCTTTAAAATTGTGGATGCCACAGATTTTCGTCCTTTGTGGGGGCGGAAGTGGGCGGGGCAAAGTTTTGAAATACAATTGTAGCAGTGACATATCACAGAAGTTTGGATACAAAACTTCGTTGCTCTAGCTCTTATAGTCTTTGAGCACTAGGCGCTGATAGGGACGGACGGACGGACGGACGGACGGACGGACAGACAGACATGGCTCAATCGACTCGGCTATTGATGCTGATCAAGAATATATATACTTTATGGGGTCGGAAACGCTTCCTTCTGGACGTTACACACATCCATTTTCACCACAAATCTAATATACCCCAATACTCATTTTGAGTATCGGGTATAAAAAAAATTTAAAACAAATGGGAACAAATAAGATCTAATATATGAAAATCTCCCAAATGGCTGGATCGATTTTTATGAAATTTGTTTTTGCCACAAAATCAATACGTCCCTATATAAAAATAAATTCTATAAATTACATACAGTCAAGGAAAAAAGTCAACACACAGCACCAATTTTGCGATATTTCGGGTTTTCGCAATGAAAATGAAAAAAGGTGGTATGCCATTATTTGAGGTCTTAATGGATTAGTTTATTAAAAAAGTGTTAAGACCTTTAAAAGAAAAGTCTAGAAATTTGCGAGTTGAGCTGTAAATTCAAACTAAATTTTGTTCTTAAAATCAGAGCCTTATATGTGATTTGACAATGAGGTAGTAGGTACAATTTTGCATTCTATAATTATCGTTAGACCTACGCAGAGGATATACTTTACTGAGGGTGTCTATTTGAGTGCATGCTTACTTTAGTGTTATTTTAGGACCGCATTTGTTAAGTGTTTTCTCCACTTGTGTTTTGTTGTCGTATTAATGGGTTACAGATCTCTGTTTACACCCGTGCAGTCATAACTTGTCTACTCTATGTGATTTCTTTAGAGATCGGTTTTGTTACATGAGGGAATGTGTACGATAATATGTTTATGTTTTGAACATTCTGCAAGGGGCCGAAAGTGGCATGGTTTTGACGATAATATGTTCATGTTTGAACAAAAGTTTAATTTATAATTCTTTTCACAACAATAAGAACAACGAGGGGAACGTTGTCAGTTGCTGCTGCGACCGCAACTCTACATTTATACCCGATACATAGTCGGTATGGCTACATTGAGCGACAAAGAGTGCGTGCGGGAGAGACAGAAAACGTGTCTGAACGTGTCGTCGGGCGCTGCGTAGCCACTGCAAATTGATTTGTTAGTTTTGGCTATAAAAATGATCCGATTTGATCCAGATTCGGCAGTCTGGTAGATATGGTAATTTTCTATGATTGTGCGATTTTAATTTCCCGTATCTTCAAAATTGTGGCTGCCACGGATTTTCGTTTTTTGTGGGGCGGAGGAGGGTGCCGTGAAATTTTGAAATACGCTTGTAACAGTGAGATCTCACAGGAGTGTGGATACAAAATTTGATTGCTCCAGCCTTAATAGTCTCTGAGATCTGTGGATGCCACAGATTTTCGTCCATTGCGGGGGCGGGCGGGGATAAGCCGACCATGAAACCTGTGTGTTAGAGAGAAACAGAGCGAGAGAAACTGAAATTGTTTTCTTCATTTTGGCTATAATATTGATACCATGTAGTTCAGATTCTGCGTTTTTGGTTTTCTCGTATCTTTGAAATTAGCGATGCCACAGACTTTCGTCCTTTCTGGGGGCGGAAGTGGGTGAGCGAAGTTTTGAAATACACTTGTAACAGTGACATATCGCAGAAGTCTGGATACAATTTTCGTTGCTCTAGCTCTTATAGTCTTTGAGCACTATGCGCTCATATGGACGGACTGACGGACGGACAGAGAGACATGGCTCAATCGACTCGGCAATTGATGCTAATCAAGAATATATATACTTTTTGGGGTCGGAAACGCTTCCTTCTGGACGTTACACACATCCATTTTCACCATTAAATCTAATATACCTCTATACTCATTTTGAGTATCGGGTATAAAACATAAAGGATTCATGGGAAAAAAGTCTACATACAGTCTCTATGCTTTTTGAATTATAGTTTCAAAGTCATCTTAATATTAATACTTATTATACTTTTAATATTTGGTTGGTCCACCATTGGCATCTGTAAGGCTGTAAGCCTGTAGATGTCGGGGCATTGATGCCACCAAAATTTTCGGTTGTTGTGGGTGGAACTTCGGACCAAGCTCGAATAAGGGCGGTTTTGAGGCTTTCCCGACTGCTGATATCATACTTCCGTACCAATCTTTCTAAAATGTCTCAAAGATGTTCGATTGGGTTAAGGTCTGGCGATTGGGGTGGTGAATAAAGATGTCTTGGGGCATAATACAACAACCAATCCCGCACTACATGTGCGGTGTGCTTTGGATCATTGTCCTGTTGGAAGATCCAACTGCTTCCCAGGCTCAATGTATCTCTCAATATCTTCTTATGCTGGAAGCGATCCATATTCCCCTCCACAAACACCAAATTACCGACTCCAGACGACGCCATAGCGCCCCAAAACAAACTTCCAAACTTTGGAACGGCCGAAAATGCCGAAAATGTTGTATTTACTTTCATCTGTAAATAAAACGCTTTTCCAAAAGTTTGGATCCTTATTTAAGTGCGCTTTGGCGAATTCCAGGAGTAAAATCCGATTTTTTTCAGAAATCAAAGGTTTCTTTCGTGGAACTCGGCTCTTGAAACCATCCGTGTGCAAAAAATTGGTAATTGTTTTTGGGTGCACAATGACTCCTGAACACTTTTCAATGTGTTGTTGTTGTTGTAATTGATGGTCTGGACAATGGATCGACTTAATTTAACTACATCCGCGATTTCGCCATATGATTTTTTATCATTACGAAGGCTGATAATATAATTTCGAACAGAAGACTGTATTTCCTTCCTTTTTTCCATTTTTTTCCAAAATCAGAGGAACAATAATACTTCAGTCAATCCAATACACACACTTGATACGCAGCGAGGCTAGGCGTCAAAATAGTCAGGGATTTCCCTTTTTACCTTCTATTTCTTGAATTGTTAAAGGGAATTCCCACGCTGTATGTAGAATTTTTTCCGTGAACATTTTATGTTTTTTCCTAGTGACTTTAGTATACATCTAATTCTGTTTTTATACGGTAGATGGGTTCCTGAAAAAACCGTGTAAAAAAGACATTGATCGAATACGTAAAAAAACGAAGGAGAAACAAATATGTACATATTCTCTTTATGATCTTTCTTGTTTTCGTTTGGTTTCTAGCTGTTTGTGAGCTGTGTGTGTTTTTATCTATTTGTGTTGTTATTTTAAACCGTGTAAAATGAATAGAAACGTGTAAAAAATGTAAAATTTTTGTTTTCAAACTGTGTGATTTCAAAACCTTGTAAAGAAAGACCGTGTAAAAACAGAATTAGGTGTAAAATGATATAAATTTTTTTCTGAAATAATGGTAACTGTAAGCGTCCTAAATAATGACATACCAACTTTTTTAATATTCATTGCGAAAACCCGAAATATTCAAAAATTGGTGCTGCATGTTGACATTTTTCCTTGACTGTTTGTCAGTATATACAGTACCGGGTATAAAGTAGAGCCGCGGCCTTTGTTACCACCTTGATGACGAGGTACCGATATTTGAGCTTTTTGCATTAATCGTGGCGCCGTCTGTGACCGACCAGGGTTGCCCAGGTGAACCGACTTCTTAAGTTCCGCGGCGGTCATGGTGTCCTCCAGGTTCTTCGAGAAGAGCTCCTCCATAATCTCCTGTGGCGTGATGGACGTGTCCACGTCATACACCACGACCTGAGGCTTGGTCTCCGGCCTTTTCCTGACATCAAGTCCAGCCTCAGTGAACTTCGTGCTGGCCACTACCTTCCTGAGCTCGCTAACTGAAGGGGTGCAAATAATCGCTCCTCCGATCTTCAGCTCGCGAACCTCGTGCACTCGTACTCCGAGTATCGGCACCACGGTCTTTTTCATCCGCTCGATAAGCTGCTTGCTCGTCTCTTCCGGGTCTTTGCTCTGGATAAGAGCAGACCAAGGGTCTCGTGGCTTCGGGATCGGTGCGGCGACGATGGTGCTCGGTGACGGCAAGCCTGGGAAGGCTGCCGTATACGCAGCGGTGGTGACAGCGGCCAGGCCAGTGTCATGACCAGCTCGTCGTACCTGTTGGTAGCGCCGAGAATTGCCATGGAGGTCTCTGGTGGCATCAACCCCTTGGGCACAGTCCGTTCACTGCCATCTTTATCGCAGACATTTCTGCAATGATGGCCGAGTAGCCTGCCGCGACAATGCCAGTTGCCGGGCATGTGGCAGCGGCAGCGGTGGCGGCAGCGGCAGCGGCAGCGGCAGAGGTAGTGGCAGCGGTGGTGGCAGCGGCGGCAGAGGTACTGGCAGCGGTGGCGGCAGCGGTGGTGGCAGCGGCAGAGGTGCCTGGAGCCTCCTCAAAGGGGAGCGATGGTGGCGGCGATCTCTCCGCTGGGATCGGCTGCTCTCCGGTCAGCCCAATCCCAAGCCCGATCTTCTTGGCTCCCTTTTTGGCGGCTGTAGACTTCGGCCGGCCCCGCCTGCGGGCGGGAACGCTCGACGTCGAGCTCGCCCCGACACTAGCCAAGCTAGTGTCGCTGGCGTCGGCCTCCGTATCTACTTCCATCGAGTTGTGGCTCCCTCTATCGGCGTGACTCGACACTAAACGGCACTAGTGGAGACGCGAACCGAAAAAGTATCTAGCGGAGACAGGCACCGCAAGTTCTAGCCGAGACAAAACCCCGAAAGCTTAGCGGGGACACCAACCGCAAGCTCAAACCTCGAGCCAAAGCTTCGAGCCGAAGCTTCGAACTCGAACTTGTTGACGAACAAACGCACTTGTTGTCGAGCTATTTGCACTTGTTGACGAACTAAAGTTCCGCACGTGGCTGTTTTTCGGCGTTTATATTGCAAAAATTAATTTGCATATATCTTCACCTTTTGTGCACCAAATTAACTCGCGATTACACTGGCGAACAGCGCGTGATCTCGCGGCAATTATGATATAATTTCCACTCGGAAAAATCACTTCTTACTCAACTCAAACGACGGTATAGCGGAACGCTTGGAAAACACGTCTGCTTCGAGTAGCAGTCAGAAAGCAACTGAGTAGATAGGGACAGAATGAATCTGATCTCTCAGCTTTATTTAACGTGGTGGTTCCACAGGGAGGGATTTCAACCACGGCGTCTAATGTGTACGGCTCAGCCTCGATTAGTGCGATATATAAATATCACGCCATCACGCACCACCGCACACATACGCAGGAACCTGGTACAGATGCGCCAGTTAACGCCCCAGAAAAGAAGCTATAGCAAATACATAGCGACTCTTCCGGTACCAATTGAAAGTATCCTGGTCGGGCATACAATCCCCCTTGGTGAGGGGCGAGGTGTATCTAACACGTCTTCCGATCTATGGGTCTCGGCACCCGGTTGAGAGCGCAACTCCACGATGAGCCTAGCGGCTCTCCCCGCGTACGTTTGGGTATCAACCACAGCCACCACGATACTCCCACTAGGGGGCCGACCTCAATGTGCAGCCTTGGAACTGCACAACCCGTGGTACCGATCTTAAGGACTCAGCTCGATCCTCCCTTTTAGCCCCGACCGGCTCGGATAGGGAATCCATCCAGCCCGTGCACCGCTAGCACATTCAGCTGCTGCTGTCGCCTAGAGAACGCCAGTCCGACGAACCTGTCGAGGATCCGCATTCTCTCCTGAGAAGCCGTCACTTCGGAGAAGGTCCAGTCGCCATCCGTGTACTGCACTCCAAGTCCATCGAGGTCACGCAAGTCTGCATAGAGGGGACAAGCACATAGGAAGTGCTGCCAATCCTCGCGTTCTGCGCCGCATAGACATGCTGGCGTGTCGCTGCCTTCTTCCATGCAGAAATGCATTGAGCGATCCGTGGCCCGTCAGCAGGAACCCAGCGCGCAGCGTGAAGCCAAACCTTTCGCTCGCTGTAGACGAAGCCTGCGTTCGGGATGAAGCGGTGCGTCACCCGACCTGGGGAGTCACCATCATCCCATCTGCGTTGCCACTCGCACAACAGGCCTTCGTCTAGTCGCACCATCTTCTGCTTCCAGCTAAGATTTGCCAAATCTTCGCCGTACAGCCAATCCCTCTCCTCCAGCGGGTAGTCGCGCTTTAGTTTGAAGCTGATTGCCAGGCGTCTGGCAACCAGATCAAACGGGGGGGCTCCAGCAAGTACTTGCAGTGCCATGGTGGACGGTGTTCGGCATACCGGCAGGCATCCAATCAGGCACGCAAGCAGATTCCTCCTGGCAACCACTTGCGTCGTCGTCACGACAGACCAAATCGAGGCACCAAATAGTGCACAGGGCACCATGAGTCCGGCATATATTGTCCGCTTTGAGCGGGGACTGAGTCCCCAGTCGACCCGCAGTACGCGCGACAATGCCCCTACGACTCCGGTCAGCTTATCACGTAAGCCCGTGATGTGCGGGAGAAAACTCAACCGCTCGCCGACCGTGATACCAAGATACCGATATTTGCGCTTATATGGCAGGCTTGCTCCAGCAAACCGTACCACTGGCGGCCGTCGAAGTATGCCTTTGAGCAGCATGATCGCCGTCTTGCTAGTTGAAACGGCAACGCCGACTTCAACTCCCCAAGCGCCTACGATGGACATCAACTCACCTCCTTTTTGCTCGAGCTCTGATCGGGCATTCCCTTCGATGAGGAGGAGCAAGTCGTCAGCATACGCGCTGACGCGTATTGTGGCACGCCACAATGCCTTGCAAATGGCACCTGTGATGCCGTCCATGCCGGGAGAGCGTCTGCTCTTCAACCTGGCGACGCATGCATCAACCTCGAAAGCTTCGAGGGCCGGTGGAGCCTCGATCGGGATGGCAATGTGTGCATTCGACTCCGCAACAGGAAAGAAGTTGCGAAGGAGTACACCCGCACAGTCGCGCCATGTTGCGACCAGCCTACCATCCGTCTGAAGGCATCCAATCTCCGTGCTCTTTTGCGGCCTCGGCAAATCCTGTAGACGTGCCCCATGGATCATCTCTGTTCTCCCCACGAAGCGTCGCCAGTTGTCTTCCTTCGTCATCAGGATGAGCTTGTACTGCGCTGAGGAGATCCTCAACGCGACCACAAGTTCCTCTGCTGCGTCGGTCTCGTGCCGACGAGCATCCTGGAGCCTCCGCCTCAGTCTCCTGACCTCTCGGCGTTTGGAGTGTAGTTCGGCAGTCCACCAAACTACTTTTCTCGCGGCTCGGTGTGCTGCGTCCCAGCACTCTGTCGCACACACTGTGTACTAAAGAGCGCAGTGCAGACACTTGGTCGTCCAACGGCGATTCAGCGATGTCTTCCGGTAATTCGGCTGTCTCCCTTGCCACTTCCTCCTCGAACAATCGCCAGCGCGCATTGGAAAGCTTCCAGGACGGCACAGGAGCAATGGGCTCGACTGTGTCGCTCGGGTCAGACGTCACCACAACATGGATCATGTTGTGATCGCTGGTATCCCATTCCTTCACTTCCCAATCGTATGTGGCCCACATAGTCGCAGCTTGGTTGACGATTGTCACATCGATATCGCTTTGGCCTCTACGGTTATCGAATGTGTACACCCGACTGGCTTCATTGAGCACGCCGGCTCTCATCTCGGTTATCCACTCAGACAGCAGCTCACCCCGTGCATGGTTAGCTTGCCCCCGATTGTGTCCGGAGAGCTTGCTAAACCACGCTGGGGATACTGCATTCGCGTCGAGCCCAAAGATGACGGGGTGCGGCTGCCCAGCAGCAGCACCGCATCTAAGTACCTGAGGTACGGCG